>OZ025190.1:2805358-3097858 GCA_964019065.1 Catostylus mosaicus
CAATTTCCATATTAGTAAATCCCTTGCATCAAGTATTTCTTCGAGGACTACCATGGTTGGGACCGAGGAGAGAAATTTTTTTATTTGAGTTCTTCAATCTTAAAAAACGTGATTTTCAGATACGTGTTGCATCCACTGAGCAAGAAAAAAGTAAGGTTCAAATGAACCTTAATGGTCAAAGTGTACTTCAAACATTGGCTTCACCTTGAGCAAAAAAACACCATCAAACTTTAATCACTTTCACTGAGAACTGGGTGGAGAGCTTATTGAAATTTTGTTCTATCTTGAGCAAGGGTTAGCATCAATTTTGCGCCACTAACTGTGTTGTACTGAGGTTTTTCTGTAACCTTGAATTTATGAATTTTATCATGACTGTATAAGGAAGTTATTATTATGAATGTTAGAATGATACTCTCGTCAAAATCCTGAGAAACCTGAGTCAAAATTCTCAGAATTCCAGCAGGCCGTCAGGTTGTCCCACGAAATGCATAGACAATCTTTGTTGGGGGAGGGGGATGCCCCTAACTATTTCTAGCTAACCCACTGCACTCGATGCTTATTAAACATACTTTATTCCCACTTGATAATAAATCAAGTAAATCAACCACTCATAAACCCATGCATGGTGTAAAATCATCCCTGGTTGATCTGTTGCATATAACATCCTCATCTTCTTCTCCGCGCTCGAGTTCTTCATTTGTCGTCATCTTCTCCTCCTAACTCCAGCTCCTCTAGCCTATTTTTTAAATTAAACCCAGTCTTCACTTTGGACTGGAACCAATTTAGCAGCAGGCTTTTGGAAAATGCATGCTTTATTTGCTCGCTATTGTTCATTCTGTTATATAGCCAAGGGCGTCACTTCATGATCCGTTTGGGAGGGTGATGGCACAGTTGCCCTGCATAAAGAATTCTTTGCCATTTAAAAATGGCAAAAAATGCCCGATTCGAGCTAAAACTTGTCCTACAGCTCCTATTTTTGCCCTGAAGGAAGACGCCATAGTTGGGAGGGTAAGACGGCAGGCCGCCACTGTAATGTATGCTGCACTAGTGGACAAAAATATAAATTGAGAGAAACTCCTCTCTAAACTAAGTCATGCAGACATTAAACTGCGCTCCAGACTTTTGAGTAGCTAGGCTGGAGCTTAGGCTATGCAGAAATAGGCAACACTTCTCTGAATAGCCTAAGGTCTATGTATAGCTCAATAAAGTACTGTGTAAACTGGTTAGTGGCTATATCAACCCAATACATGTTGAAAAGAGACTCAAACAAGGCTGTGTGCTTAGACTAATGCTATTCAACCTTTTCATTGATGAAAATAGTAATATCGTTGACCAAACTTGTTGTCCGGTTTCTCTTATGGTCCAAGAATGTAACCACCTCCTGATGGTCTCCTTCTTCTTACAACCTCACCCGAGTGTCTCTAAAATTGTTTAAACGGCCTGGGAACTGATTCTCGACAATGGGACCTAACCGCCAGTATTACAAAAGTAAGAACATCATCTGAAACCCAACCGGCAAACTGATCACGAGCGACACATTCTCGTACCTTGGCCTTCAACTTGAAATAGTTAAGAATAGAACTATCTTGGCACTACACTCTCTGCAAATGTTTTTTCTCCAATACCACTCAGACACTTTGGGATACTGACTTCGAATTTGGTCTAGGAGTACCAAAATCTATGAAAACTTATAAAACATATGGTATTCTACGGCAGTGAAGTATGTGGGGGGGGGGGGGGCATTTTCTCATCACCAGTTGAGCTTTGATTTAAAAGTGTCTTTCTGATCTTACTAAATCTTCTGCAAATACTTACTAGAAATACCCATTGAAAAACCTGAATCAAAATTTTCTAAGCTAATTCTAGTTGTATAGAGAAATACTCCAACTTAAAACAAGTCATAAAATTTTGGCACAGAATCGCACAAATGCACGATATTACATTGATAAAAACTGGCCTTTCGGAGTTTTGGAAAACCCCTTCCAGACTCTCTGAACAAGAAGTATGTACAGAATCAAAGAATTAAAGAACGAAACAAAAACTCTTCATAAGAAATTTTGATGTTCTGAATATCCCTAGGCAGTCTAGATTCTAATCGAAAAAGTAACAAACTTATACGACGTTCAAATCTAATTTCAAACAAAAAACATCTCTTACTGAAGGCTTAAGCTACGAGCACTGAAAAGCACTGAATAAGTTTAGATGAGTGGCCGTACACTCTATTGATTGAAATGGGGAGGCACAAGTAGAAGAACGTCTCCGGATAATGTTCAAACCTAGAAAAAGACGACTTTCATTTGTTGATTATTTGCGATCGTCCAATAATCTAAAATGTCGACCTATCATCGGTTGCGAAAGCTGAACTTTTGCACCCAAATATACAAAAGAAATAGCGTAGAAAATTGCAGCCTTTTATCACTGGCTAAAGTGTTGGACCTTAGGACCGGGTCGAAGATGGTGCAATTTAGGTATTATTCTCGTATGAAGGAGATTATTGAAAACGTCATCTTTTGGCTTTGGAAGATGGCTAGTGAACGTCCACGAAGATGATAGGTGCAATAACGTGCCCAAATATCAAAAATTGAGCTATGAAGCTTAAGGAGAGAGTTTGGGACTTCTGGGAGGGAGGGAGAGTTAGGGACGTAGTGCAAAGAGTCACCAGTTACAAACGAATCTCCAGCTCCAGTTCAGCATTTGGGAACCCAAGTTAATTTCAGAACAAATTATTGGCATCTCTTAAAGTAATTTTAATTTCGCAATTACTTAAATTGTTAATATTTTAAAGACAAGGAAACTTTTACATAAACAGTGAAAGGTTGCTAATCGTGTTGCGTGATATTCTTTTTTGCATTGAATCCCCCCAACCCAAACTGAACTTAACTTAACTGAACTCAGCTCAACTGAACTCAACTAAACTTACTGAGACAGGATAAAACCTCAACAATTGCCAAAATAATGAAAAACTTTGCAATGATTGAAACTTTGCAATGTTATGGAAGCGCCGAAGGCGCTAGATGTCCAACTCAGGGGATTGCGCATTATACCAAGTGAGGCAAATTTTGTTTTGGCGGCCAATTTGAATGGTGGCAAAAAGAGTTATGGCCAGTACTGAGCCCTTATAAATTGGCAAAAAGTAAGGGCTGATTTCGAAAAGTTCCATTTCGGTTTTAAGCATTTAAAGTGGTGAGTAATCTTGACGTATGTCTTGTTTCTTCATTTTCGTTTAAATTTTGGCGATCACTGCACTTATTGCAGAGTTTCAAGTAGTTGCACGGATGGCAGTAGCCGTGGGGCGCTTCCGCGAACTTCGAAAATCAGAATAAGTGAATTTTTTATATCAAAACGGTAAAGTTTTTGAAAGTTATTTGAAGTTTTATTGTTTAAATAGTTTCTCTGGAAGCTACTAAAAATTCCATGTACTTAGTTTTTTTCAAATAACACAGATTTTTCAACTTTTCAAAACCGCTAATGATATAGGCCTAGACAATCGCATGGTGATGATCTTTTAAGCAGTGTGCACTTTTTCGGATATGCCACAGTATGCTCCTTCCCAGAATCTTAATATTGCTGCGCATCAACCTCAGTTCGGTTCAGTTCAGTTCAGCTCTAACCCACTGCACGGGAGACACATCAGCTTCCTCGGACAAACCCCACTCCCCTCCCACAAATAAATATCTTAATCATCGTTTGAATTTTGAAAGAAATACATCGTTCCAGCGCACCATCAAACTTTCTGTCAAACTTTTGTCCGAAAGTTTAATTTTCCGAAATCTGATGATGTCCGAAAGTTTTGAAATTCATTCAAAATAGGAAAGCACAGAGAAACGTAACAAAAAATGAATCAATCTTGTATTTGCCAGTAGTGCTCAAGTTCCTTGAATTGTGATCTAGAATTTTGGTTCCTCGCAAGTTTATCCGAACTTGTTTTTCCGAAACTTTTCCGTCCGAACGTACAATTTCGGTGAAAAGCAAAAGGAATCGTTTAATTTTGATCTGATATGAACTTAAACGAATTTTAGAAAGAGTAAAAGTGTTTTTTTAAAAGAAATTGACTCAAAACTGAAAGATTCTGAAAATTGTCAGAAGTTGAAAATTGACTGAAAATTTCTGATCATCGAAAAGAAATACAAGTTGCGAGGCGCAGTGCAGTTGATGCGCAGCAATATTAGGATGCTGGGAAGGAGCATACTGTGACATATCCGAAAAAGTGCCCACCCTTTTAAGCGCAATGTTTGAAGGGAATAGATTAATGTAATTTATTGAATTTGTTGAATTTATCAGTTCAAGAGTAAACAGACTTGGGCCGTTTAGAGGGAAGGGTCCAGCTGAAATTTGTGTCTTGTTTTTCACCCGGCTTCCTGTCCCCCAGAAGTGCTTGAGCAAATAACAATAAGAATATTCTGTATTGGCTGCTCAAAGGCAGGGGTGTCATCGGGTGCCACCGATTCATTGTTGCAGGTTTTGGCTGTTGGTGCTGAGTTTCAGGAACAAATAAGTTTATGTCTCCACAATATAAGATGTATAATATGATGCTGCTTATGCTAGATTATAAGAGGTTCAGGACCAATAATTATATTCCTTTAAAAAGAACCATCTTTGTTGATTGCTGTCTAACACCTATTTTATCTTTATGTAAGATATATATCTTGTGTAACGCTTCCCATATGTCTTGAGGCGGAGGCCCACATATCTATATATTGAAACTTTGCAAATCGAATGAAAACGAGGCTAATTTCGTGATCTTTAAATGGAGTGTTAAGGTGGTAGATCTACAAGGGAAATGGTAATGGTGGATAGTTGGAGTGGTGAAAATAATCTACTAAGACAAAAAAAGCAAGAAGATTATTTGTAAATAACTTTGAAAAGAAAAATTTTTTGTAAAAATTAAATAGATAAATTTCAATCTCGGTAACAGCATGTTTTAAACTGAGCAATCATTGGCATCAAAGAATTTATTGGACAAACAAAAGAAGATAAAAACGTGCGCAAAAATTAGTTTGTATGTTGAGAAGGAAATAAAACGAAACGAAGAAGTTTGATTGTTACTGCTGTTATAAAGGAAGCAAGAAATTACTTAGATCAAAGCTCTTTCAAAAGCCAAATTCACTGCAAATTGAAACAAGACTTAAACTGCAACTGAAGCTCTGTTCTGAGGTATTGAAAGTAACAAACTACTAGAGCTGTAGAGATCAGAAGCAAAATTATCTCCAGGAATGAACAAATTCGAGGCGTGAGTATCTTGTTAAGCAGAGTGTGCATATTTCGCTGTAAGGGTTAAGCAGACAAAATTTCTGCAACAATTGTGTCATGGTACACAGTCTGTAATTCAGACTGGAAGGTTTACTATCTTCATTGGCAAGTCTTCCAAAAAATTTCTAGAACTGTGTAGCTGGTGACTGATAAAAAAGCCTGCAGTGAGCCATGTGACAAGTTATTATGTGCACACAGCAAATTTACCAGTATTGTCTGGTTGCTTTGTGTCTGTGATGTTATATGTGATTCGGTACTCCAGGAGATGTCATGCAAACATAATCAAATGAAGGAACAATAAATATGACCCATATTTTAAGAAAGATAAGCAGGCTGCCTACAGGATTTTCCAGGAATCCTTGCATGATGGTTTATGTCAATGATTAATATAACGAACAACACAACGTACCATGTGAACAACGAGTCATATGTAACTGAAATAATTTTCATATTTCTTTACTGTGACTAAATTTTAACAATGATACACATTTTTTTCATAAGAACACTTGGTTCCAGTTTCAGCCTGCTGTTTCTTATTTTCCATACATTTTCAGCCGAAGATTTTTCTTATTCTGTTTCTTTTTTTTGTTTTTGAATTTCCTGAGCAAAGTAGTGTATAAAAGACTGATATCGATGGTGTTGAACTAATTCTCTTACAATAAGTTTGCTTAATTGCTGTTTAGCACTTTATACTGTTCTGTTCTGAAGTAGATTGTTATTTTGCTTGCTAATGATATTTTATTTTTTGATTTTTTTGAATCTCAGCCTGCCTTGATTCTTAAGTTGTTCTTATTTTTTGCCCAATCTCAGCCTGGTGTTTTTTATAACGGTTGTTCTTATAAAAAAAAATGTGTATGTAGAAAATATAAACTAGAAGTCTTGACAAGCTTATTAAATTGGTCTAGTGGAATAAATTTTTAGACACATGCAAAGAACAATTTTAATGCAAATTCCAAGAATATGTTTCAAAATTATTGTTGCATTATATTTTTTCAATTTGATTACCACATTTTTATCAATAGAGCTATTATCTTTTTATTATGAAGAAAAAGTGGATTCTTTTTTTGCAAAATGTTTTTTGATAGATATGAAAAGCTGTGGAAAGAATAACATTTTAAATCCTCTAGGTGCCCTCACACTTTTTGACCCGGCATCTATGCATGCTTAACATTTTTGCAAGTTTGACCCTATAAACTATTTCATTGCATTACACCTCAAACCACTAAATATGCAAATGAATAACCAACTAACTTTATGCTTGTAATCTGAAGGCTTAAAGTTGAAGATGACAATGAAAATTGCAGTGACAAAGACGATGAAGAATGCCAAGAGGTATGTTTATACTGCTTACTTTTCAAATGTTGATGGTTTCATAAACCATTCAAATTTCAATTTCCTGCAATGCTTAAATTTTTGGTAAAGTTGATTTAAGTTATCTGATTCTATTGTATATACTGAAGAGGCATAACAGGAACCCTCAGCAGCAAGTAAGGAAATAGGAGTTAGCCAAGGAAGCCTTATCCTACATCTGAACTGCATATAACTACGGGCCCTGGTACGTGGGGCACTGGTCCATCACAAAAGGCATTGCTGGCCCATGTTCATGGTACAACACCAGAGTGCAAAATGCACTATGAGATCTTTAAGGTTACTGTAATCGTTTAGGCTAGAATTTTTGATTTTTTGTTTTCTTCATATTCCAATGCTTCAAGTATTTGGGAACGATCTTAGGCTGCGTTCACACTGCACAAGCTTTTACTTGCGCGCGCAGCAGATTGTAAGAAACAGCAGGAGGAAGAACCTGGAGTGTTCACATCGGGCGCTTGTAAACTGTTATTGACAGCAGGAAATTTCAAAGAAACCGCTGAAGGGCATAGGACATTTTAGCTAAATTACACAGCAAACCTGTAGTTGAATATAAATCATTGAATTCATTTCGAAAACAGCCGAGAACTTTGTGTACATCCACTACAGGACTGGTATTGATGAGCTCAATGGACATTTCAAAATTAATGAGACACTGAATGAGGGAGCGAAAAAATCGGGGAACGAATTTAAGTTTACATATTAGAAATTGGTTTATGAATTACTTTATAAGCCCTGAAGGAGAACTGGCTTGGCAAAGAAACATCATTTCGTAAATATTATGTGATAAATAAATTGCTGTATCATTGGAAAATACTGATTTTCCTTGGATAAAAATAATAATTCAGTTTTATTACTGAATGCAAACCTTGTCATTTCAGAAAATTTGCAGTTTCTGATCAAACTTTGTTCAGATAATCCCTATTGTAGTGCTTTGGGTGTCTAGGATCCCAAATAGCACTTCTACTCTCAACTTCACTGATTAAGGGTACGAAATTCATCGTTTTATTTTGCGCTTGTAAGCTTGTAACTCTTCTGCAAATTACTTACAAGCTTACAAGCATTTACACGCTCACGCCCTGCTGTGAAATTTTTGACCAGTGTGAAGGCGCCAAGAGCTAACTACTGCGGATTTTCACAGGCGCGTGCAGGCGCTAGTAAAAGATTGTGCAGTGTGAACGCAGCCTTAGCCACCTTGCTTCACCAAAACAAACAAAATAACTTACAAATTTGAGCATTTTAAAAGAAGCATTCTTTTATTAAATTTCAATGGAAGCATTTTAAAAGAAGCAATCAAGCATTAGGGATTAATCTTTTACTTTTTTACAATGCAGAATTCATTAACACAAATATTTGTAAATCTATCTTTGCTGTTTATTGACAAAAAAATGGCGAAACCAAGTCTTGGGTAAATTGATAGTCGTGGCCCAGTGATGTTTACTGGGGTACACAAAGCTTTTTCACAAGAGTGGTTGATTTTGCCTGTTATACAGGATAAATCATTTTTGCCTTGACTAAATGAATTGCACATATTTTTATGATATTCTGCATTTAATTTTGTGTCAAATGATACATCCCTTTGTTTGGTTAATTTTAAGAAACAGGCGTTGTAAGCAGAGTTTCTTTATCACTTCCTGAAGAGTTACAGTTTTTAAATTGGATGGTGCATTCAGCTACAAATTTTGTGAGAAAAAGGGACATATAGGTTTTTTCAAATCTGTAATAATACAATATGCTTGATTTGAAATTACTTTCTTGCAGAATGGAGGTGTAAATGATGATGACAAAGATAAAAATGGGAAAGAGAATCAGGTAGATATGAACTATCTTGGGGCATACTGGCATACACATCACGTTTTCTTGTCTTGTATTAGGTGACAGTAAAGATGAATGCATTTATGCCCAGATTTTCTCTACAGCCAATGAAAAAAGTTTCAACAGCTCATTTTGCTGTACACCATTCTAAGGACTATTTTAAAAGTATGCTTGAACTTGGCCTAAGGAGGAAATCATAGGACACATCTAAGTACTACAGTCACAGGCATTAACCCTTCGGCTTTGCCTTTGGCACTCACTTGCCATGGGACACATGTAAGTAATGTATGAAAGGCTCATTTAGATTAGGAAATATGAGTTAAGTCTAGGTAGAGACAAGCAGGTGCAAGTGTCTTGTGAAAGCTTTTGTGGCCCTGATTAGACTCAGATGCCATGGGTTGCATGCTGAGGTAGTGATTATCAATTATTCGTGTGTCAGGTTGGGACCTGATATTTGCCGTTCCCGTATGTAGTGCTTGAGAGAGACAACATAGTGTCTTCCTTGGCATCCCTTGGAATTAATTTTCATTTTTCATTTTCATTACTTAAATCAGAAGGGGACTGGCCCACCGGGACACCAGGAAATTTCCCAGTGCGCCCTTTCAATCAATTTTTTTAGAAACTTGTATCAAAAATACTTCTTAACGAGGTCTGAAGGCCTTGAGATGCTTGAATATCTTGAGTTACCTTTATCTGTGAAGGTAACTAGTTATGCTGTAACGAGCTGCACATTGATCAGAATAAACCAAAGCAAATGAGGGAGGAGTTGCCTAAGATGTGTTGTTCTACTGTTTCCTGTCATTTTTCCATTGGTATTGTTTCATACTTCTCTATTCATTTGTGTACCCTTTTTCTGATCACAATGTATACCCTCTTTTACTCCAAATTCACTGCTTTAAAGTAACCTGTTTGATCTTGTAGTTGACGAAATTTGAATTTGGACCACCTCCCGAAGTGCCTCCTAATGAGCATCGATTGCAGTATCCATATGCCTTTTGGTTTTCCAGACGCCACAGCAAAGCTTCAGCAGCAAGTTATGAATCAAGCATAAAACTTGTTGGCTCCTTTTCAACAGTTAGTACTTAATATCAAGAATATTTAGTAGTTTTTATGATTTGCAATGATAGAGAGAATGCCAGCCATCAACATTGTTTAGAAGGTAGCAATGATTTATACCAATTAACCATTTCAAAGAAGTTTATCAATACAAAGGTGAATAGTTTTTATCGAATAGCTTTTATTATATAGACTTGGCATTTGGTATTTGGCCATTCAGACATTCTAATCCCTATTAAATAAAACTTTATAGAACAGTACCCATGATGTTAATGCGTTGACACTTGTTCTGCCAATCACTCATATAAATATTAAATTTCAATTTTCTTGATTAAGGGATCATGAGCAAGTCTCATTCAGTTTATTCTGATCCTATCTTTAAATCCACTTGATACTAGCATTCAGATTCAACTCCTTAATTTTTTTTGACATTTGCTTTATTCTAAGGTTGAACAGTTTTGGTCATATTATTCCTACATGGCACGACCCGGTGACCTGCCTGGAAACAGCAATATTCAACTTTTCAAACATGGCATAAGACCAATGTGGGAGGTTAGTTATAAATATTGATAGCGCTTAAGAATGATTTCCGTATTTATTTACATGTAAGTTCACATTCTTTTAACCAGAAGTGATGTATTTTTGAGATATCTTGACTCAATTTTTGTCGCACTTTAGATGTGTCTGCTTAAAAAGTTTGATAAAGTCCTTAGTGTCATAAAATCTCATAAGTATACAATACTTTTTTATCCAACAATTCTTAATCCCTTTTTTCAATAATATGTTCAGCAGTCGGGTCACCATTACCTCTATAATTTTAAGATTACATTTTGTAGCTAATGATGTATTGGAGTGATATTAAAGTGGTGTTATCGTAGCTAGCACCCATCATTCAGTTGGATCCATCGCTTTTACTGCCATTTTATTTATCTTTGCGATCCACAGTAATTTCATGCAGTAAAAACTAGTCTGTCTATGTCCTTGTTCAGTTTAGATTCGATTATTTCAGAGACCTAGAAACATGTACATGCTAACCGCATTAGTCATACTTAGAAGGTGTTATGATCTTATGAACATCACTTAACTGGGTAGCAAATAGCAAAGGACTAATTTGTTGTGTATTGGTTACGGTTTAGGCTAACGACCCGAAAATCGCCGGCTCGAATCTACCCTTTACCATTTATGGGGATAACACCCTGGGGCAAGGCTTTAGCACAAAATTGCACCTCTTTCTACCCGAGTGTATAAATGGCTCCGTAGTTATGAGAGCCATCTGTGGCTTCACCTTTCTATTTGGGATTTTTCATAGCTATAGGGAACAGCCTCTGGCGAGTAACAAACTATAAAGCACAACTTTCAAACTTTCAATTACCGTTGGCTATAAGGCTTGTTATTGGTACAGCTCTTAAAGAGATTTTTTTGCACTGAACTATTAGAGGTTGCTTGAAGAGTTAGCTAATGAGCCAGAGCATTTTATTCTCGGAAAGGCCAATGGATGGTAGGTTAATAAAAACACTTCCATTGCTGACTGAAAATTGATTTTCTTGTGTAGTCAGTAATTAGCAACAATTTCTCCCAAAATTTATGACTTGATGGCTGATACGGATATTGAACCACAGGTACCTTTATTAATGATATGCTTTTAGCAATCGTGAACCTGGCAAAGTGTTTCTACCTGGCTTTATAATTAGTTAGTTAGCTAATTAGTTGATTAATTAGCCAGTAAATCAGTCAATTAGTCAGTCAATTAGTCAGCCAGCCAGCCAGCCAGCCAGCCAGCCAGCCAGCCAGCCAGCCAGCCAGCTAGCCAAGTTCTTTACTTATGCATATAGAAGCTAACTGAGCGATAAGTCATCATGGAAAATCAAATGATTATCATTCCTCGGTTTCCAAAGCAGTCTTTCAGCCCGGAATGCATTTTTCTGCCTATACGAGTACATTTCTTGTAAAGCTCTTTCTTATGAAAAACAATTTGGCCTGTTACTAAGTTATTTTGCTAAACAAGAAATGGAAAAGTTTGTTTTTAGAAATTCGCAGCTAAATGTGCTGTGGGTGTGTTATCAGCGTAGCCTACTGCTATTACCTAGTTAGCTCAGTTATCACGATCTCTTAAGCCTAAATGCCATCTCAACAGATCCTATCGCCAAGGAAATGTTTTAATGGCTTGTCTGTTGTCAAAGCAAGCGTTCCACTCTTTTGATAGTGTGCAGACAAAAACAACTATATGTAGTATTGAAGTATAACGGGAAGATTTATCATTCTATGTGAAAAATGTATTTGAATATAATCCCGCGTGACAGTAGAAATTTGAAATTACGTGAAATAGCGGCAATATCAGATCGTTATTTCTCTATTCATCTTATTGCAAACATATTATGAGTAGACAGATGCAAAATTGTGACGTAGATCTAACTTTTAATTCGCTGAAAGAGCGTAGGAATAATTAAATAAAGTAATAATAATTACTTTAATGGCTAATTTAAAGGAAAGTACGTCTTCAAATCAGCTAATTATTTTGAAATTTTGGTCATTGCTACCATATTTTCATGTTCTCATTTCTCTCTAGGATAACAAAGAAGGCGGAAAATGGATTTTAAGGCTGAAAAAAGGACTTGCCTCGCGTTATTGGGAGAATATAGTAAGAAACATGCATACTGTTTATAAATATGGTTGTAAAAATGTTTATATCATCATCATCATCATCATCATCATCATCATAATCTTCTTCATCATCATCTTCAACATCACCATCATCATCAGCATCACCATCACCATCATCGTCATCATCATCATCATCATCATCATCATCATCGTCATCATCATCATCATAATCATCATCATCATCACCATCACCATCACCATCACCATCACCATCACCATCATCATCATAAGCACCATCATTATTAGCATCATTATGATCATAAGCATCGTCATACTTATCATCACCATTAACTGCCATCAATAATCAATAACAAACATAGTCACCATCATCCGGTGAATGGTGAAACTTGTTTGTATTATTGTTCTATGAAGATGCAAAATAAATTATTTGTTGCGTTTGAGTATCCAACATTCGTGATAGGTTCTAAAACGTTTTATTTTGTTCAGATTTTGGCTATGCTTGGTGAACAATTCATGGTTGAGTCAGAGTTATGTGGTGCAGTTGTCAGTTTGAGATTCCAGGTTTGGTTTCTTTCTTTTCTACACCAATGTTAAGCTGATAATTAATGAATCTAGTCGTGGAAATAGTTTATGAATAGCATTCTAGCCGATATCAAGCTGGGAGCTTAATGCGTTAAAACAGACTATAATGGATTTACTCATTTATCAACGACTTTGACATTGAGCTTTTAACTTTTAACGTTATTGTTTTGTATTGTATTTGATTCTTCTCAAGTAATTTTATTTTGAATCAAAGCGTATAATGGATGGCCCCTCTTGTTAGAGAATTTCAGCTCTGTAACATGTGGACAATTTTTTCAGAGAGGTTTTGATGTATATTAATAAGCGGACTTGCAAATTTCAAGTTTTTATGTTCAGCTAAAGCTTAACAGTTATTTTTCTATATTTATTTTAATAGCGGTAGTCCTGAAGTATTTAAAATGGTAATTAATTGAAACCCTAACATGAGCGTTTGCCTCTTTATTGAACTGAGTTTGACTATTTTGCAGGATGACATTATTTCTGTTTGGAATAAAAATGCACAAGACCAAGCAACAACAAATCGCATTAGGTAGCTTTATTTTTGATAAGATATTTACTAACTTGGCAATGGGATGTTGATATGTTGATTGCTGCATTTTTCACAAAGATAATTACTTGGATATGTGATGATATGACAATGATATGTGACAATTTTTATTACTTTATGAGCATAACAAAACGTAATGCAATATTAGAAATATACGGTAGTGTAATATAGTATAAATTTGACATGTGTATTTAATCTTATGATTTACGTAGTGTGAAATAATATGCTGTCACATTATATGATAAATTGTTTTGATATAATCTACTGATAAAGTAATGAGACCTTAGGTGTCGCTTGCACTGGGAAGGAAATTCTTTCATTTTCCATAATGAATTCATTGTTCATGTTGGCAGCTAGTGAACACAATCATGCATTTTCTTTATTTGCTAGTTTATATCAACGTTTATCACACACTAGTTTCAAGTAGCATAGAGCAAGTTATTATTTGTTATTCGCCACCCTGTCAACTCCTTTAATTACCTCTGTAGGTAAAATCATTCGCACTAGCTTAATCTTCCTTTGCAGAGACACGCTAAGAAAAATACTGAATTTGCCACAGAATACTATTATGGAATATAAGGCTCACAGTGACAGTCTAAAGTGAGTTAACTGATTTATTTTTCTCTTTTAATTCGGATGGTTTAAATCTGTTGATAAGGCTATTATCAGTTTGTTTCTATCGTTCCTTTAGACGATTAGAAAGACGCGGTTATTATGGAGAAAGCTCATTTAAAATGCCATGGTTAACGATGTTGAATTTTCAAAAGTTGTCAATTTTCAACTCTGAACGAAAAACAATCCAGAAAATAATTTCAAAAAACCTTTTTTGAAAATTTAGATCTGCACAAAAATGCACAAAATGATGTGGCACAATTATAAGCAATTGTTTTTTCATCCGGCACTCATAAGAGTATAAATCATTATGATACCAATTTCATTGTTACATTTTTAGGTTTTTTAAGCTTTGTGTCACGGCTCTGGAAAAAATCAAATTGTTGAAATTTTGAGAAATATGGGATGTGGACTGATGGGCAGACAGTCTACTCTGCTTAAACATCAAAAATGAATAGAAACAAAACTAGATAGCTAAGTGTGGATTATGTTAGTGTCGTAGCAAGTCCACGTACTATGTTGGCTAACCAATTCATTTGCTTCTGTGGCCACTTCTTACACACAGCCATAAATTCCTGATTATTCATGTTTTAATTTTCATTCTTAATTGACCTCCTTTTTGCAGTGATCGCTCCAGCTTCAGAAATACAAATCTCTTCGTTAATGACAAAGCCAGAGACTTTCAACCTCACTGAAATGAATTCCTTTTTTGAAAATGAAAATTTCAAATACTAATTGTGTTTTTTTGCCACCTTTCTCTGCTTAGTGATTTTTTACTTCATCGAAGATTCCTAAATAGTTATTTATTGTTCATCATAAATTGGTTTATTAGTCCATCCTTTCTCGTTTTATATTTTCCCATTAAACTTGCACCATTACCGACCTTTATCCTTTTTTATAAAAATTAACGTCTCACCATTTCGAGCCTTTTTGTCTTTTCCATTTTCTATTCCGCTTGGTTATTAGTTCTTTACATTTCCATTCGTTTTCCCTGATTTTGTTTATTCATAATTCTATGAGCTAAATAGATTTTTCTTCCATTCCTTTGTAAACGCGTTCATAATTTCTTTTTTATTTCTTGTCCTCTTTATTTACATAATTTTAGGATATGAATTCATTGGCTCTCCGTTCATCCATTCTTCCCTACATGCATATACCGTTCAATATTTATCTGACGCATTGGTTGGGTACTTCAGAAATGACCTCGAAACAGATCGTGACTGAAAAAGGAGTGGTGCTTGAGTTTCCTAAAACACCGTATTGAATGCACATAAGCTCCCTTTGATATTGCGAGGGACTGAGCCCAAGAAATCATTTGTCATGTGTCATGATTCCAAGAAAGTAATTTCCTGCGTTGATGAGTGCTACTTCTATTCAAAGTTCTATATATAATCGACCTTTACAGACAGGGATTGAGAAAGCATGTTCTTGCTAGTATTAAAATCTTTTCATGGGCTATTTACTCACAAAAAAACTCAATCAACGCACAACCTACACATTACTGTCACTATTACGTTTTTCTTATAGAACTACTACCGAATGCAATGTTCTTTACGTTACTTGTAATAATTATCTCAAACAATGGCCTTCAAATTGTTGCATGAGATGGCACTGCAATGCTTGTGCAATCTCTTTACAAAGCCTCACTTTCCTTCTCTTATTGCCTCTATGATCCAGGAACAGATTTCAGGCAACATTTGAATGTTCAAGTGACCAAAACTATATTCTCTGCAATGTTATAATGGCCTCTAAGAAATTAGTTTTAGATAACGCTTTGATTTTATTAGCATATGGCCCCTTTTGAGATTTATGAATTTGAAGTTAAGCCATTCAAAACTTTTTTAAGTGTAAAGCAATTTTTCTGAATAATGAAAAGCAAATATGTCTGTGTGTTTAGCACCTTGGTCTATGAAGTTCAAAAGGTCTGTCCTTTGAATGACTTGGCAAAAAGTCCCATAACTTTGTCTATTAAAATTTGGGATTAGTATGTGAATTGTTTTCATTAGCTTTTTGACTCGTTGAGTCTTAGAAAGTCAGACATTGCAAAAGAAGGTGAAATTTCGTTTGAAGCTTGTTCTATGCTACCTTGAATGGTGTGAAAGTAGGTAGAGACTTTGGGAGGTGATTCAGTTGATAAAGCTATAGTTCATGTCACAAGATCGCAGTGACCATCTGATCGCACCAGATATCGATAGTGTTTGAAATGGCAGTCAAGACTCAGAATCCACCTTTCTGTTGTTTAATATGGATCAGTCTGAATTATTTTGATTTTCTATATATTTTCTCTGTTTATTTCATGACGTTTTTCACAATCAGTAAGACCGAAGTTTCAAAATGAATAAGCAATTATGAGAATATAACTGCAACTGACCATTTATTTACGAAAGGAATAGTTATTTGTGTCATACCATTTAATTACAGTGTAATTAAGGTTGTTAAATGCACCTTTCGCCGAAATGTAGGTCATATTAAGGGTAATATTGATCATGCTACTGTCGTGTCAAGTTTATGATAATTCGAACCCATTCCATTTCGTCACGTCACTTGTTGCTGCGGCTTCTGATTTCCACTTAACTAAGATTGGTACGCCCTCATAACACTCTGTTGTGCTTAAAGCTAATTAGGAAATCTTTGGGGATTTTTTTGCTAGAAGCTATAAAACAGTTATGCAGTTCTGGCTACATCTTTCAAAAATTTTTTCCCTTTTTTTCTCTTTGATACCTCTATCCTGAGTTTTTTCATGTGTCCGTCAGATATATATATGGTTATTTGTTCTTTAATACTACCATTGCAATTTTCGATTTAATATATAAAGTTGTTCAAATTTCTTAAATGACGTATTTTGGAATTAATTAATTTGCTAAAAAAATGTTTTGCTTTGTTTTGCTTTGATTTTGTGGGATTCCTTACTTCGTAGCTTCTATGATACCATCTTCCTTCCATGGTACCATGTTTTACAAGAGACAATGAATAGGCTGTGCATGCTGGTGGAATATCTAATATCCTTCTTTCCATTCATTTGCAAGGCGACATTTGATGCTGAGTTTTTAATCGATCATCTTTTCATTCTGTAACCTTAACTTATGTGCACTTTCTTTTCCCCACTCTCTCAAATCTCACATGGACTACATGTGATCCAGTTGTTGTTGCTGTCGGAATGTTTACGAGAAGGCAGGGGTGAAGAAATGGCTTTGGTGGAGTTTGCACCGATTCGAATTCCACTTTATCGTCGTTTACAGACGTTTGCAGTCGCCATATACTACTACTCGTTTTATTTTGGGGCATTTTTAGGAGCAGCTGTTATCTTACTGGTGCTATTTAGCTCGTATTACCCATTGGCTCTCATATACCTAGGATGGGCCTATTTGTACGACAAGCAAACACCAAGCCACGGGGGAAGACGTTCAAAGTTCATGAGAAGCCTTGGAATTTGGAAGCACTTCAGAGATTATTTTCCCATCAAAATGATTAAAACTGCAGAACTTGATCCAGAACAGAATTATATATTTGGTTATCATCCTCATGGAATTTTGTGTGCAGGGGCTTTTTGCTGCTTTGCAACCGAAGCGACTGAGTTCAGCCAGGTTTTTCCTGGAGTGACGCCTCATTTACTTCCACTGATGGGTACGTATGTGAAAATAAACCGATGATTTAAATGAAACGGAATGTTAAGCAAAGGAATGGAAAGACAAAAACTTCTAGCAACTTTTTCCTTAGCTATGATTATTGGTAATAATTTGGATGCACCATATTATTATTTGCACTCTAAACATTACATACCTTACCGATATAAGCTAGTCTGGATAATGATGACAGCTTTTGGCCATTATCTTTGCACACAGAAATCTCCTATTTTACACGAATATCCTTGGTATTTTCTGTAGAGATCTAGTCTTCTGGATGTTATTTGGGTTTAAGGATGTTGTGGTGTGTATTATTGCATAATAAAATTGATTTGCATAATTTCTCTTCTTCATTCTTCACCAAAAAATCTATTTAAATGATAACTTTAAATTACGCACCTATATAATGACCCTGCATATGCACAATATCTGGTAAGAAAGCAATGTTGTTGAGTGTTGCAATCCACTCCCACATTCTACAGAGCATGCATATATGCATATATGCAATATATTGTACCAGTGTGCATTCCTTAGACTTTGGCCTGAATATCGCCAGTGTCCTCTCTTTGCCTTTTTTTCAGTGCTTGGAATAGAAACTGAAAGTAAACAAGTTTAGCATGAGTAAACTGCTTTGTGTACAGATTGCATTGCATGCTCCCTAGATGATGTGGATTTGGCAAAGGCAAGGGCCTTTGAAGAGAACTAGTGCCTAAATCATTTGGATAGTTTTCGCATTAAATGAAATGAATGAAAGGTCAATCCAGCATTCAAAACTGAATTCAGGTGGCTCTGAATAGGACCACTGTGCTAAGTTCCACAGATGCAGAAAAACATGAAATGAAAATTCAACAAGCATGCTATTATATCTGCACCAATATTACTAATGCATAAATCTTGAGATTTACCAACAGTGGGGCATAGTCAACTCAGGGGTTTTGCATGTGTTTCTTACAGGTTACTCTTTCTATTTAAGAGTGAAACTCCTTAGCAGTAAAATGTTTATTTCCTTGATAAAAAACTTTAATGCTTTTTACCTCTTTTTTTGAAAATATACTGAAAGAATAAAGAAAACCAACCAGTTGCAAAATTTTACCATCTGCTTATGAAACCTTTGGTGTGGAGTACACTGTGAAAGACTTGACTTGGGTACTGAACCTCCATCAGGTTCAGGGTTTAGTTGCACACTCAATATTCTTAAGTGCTGCCAACTGAAGATTTTATGGAAATCGATTGGTATTAATAACACCATTGCTGACATCATCCATTGATAAAGAATGAAGTTCTGGTCATTTTATGATTTGGTTCTTGTATGTGCAGAAGTAGGGATAGTCTAGTTTTGTCTAGTAACCTGTGAACACCAATTTGTTACTCAAACGTCTTTGAAAGGTCACTATGAGCAAAGCTTATAGTATTACTTAACAAATTGATCAAGGAACATTTTTAGAGCATTCAAGTAGGCTGATTATGACAATAGAAGATAAACACAAGCTTGAAGATGACAATAAGAGGCTCTTATAGATTTCACATGTTCTTGTTTTTGCCTATTGCAGCACTGTTCAAGCCACCACTTTTCAGGGACTACATTATGTCATCAGGGATGTGTGATGTGACAAGGGAAAGCTGTGAATATATTTTATCAAAGAAGGGACCTGGTAACTCTATCTGCATTGTTGTTGGAGGTGCTGTTGAGGCATTGGATGCACATCCAGACCAAGAGTATATACTTATTGTGCGTAAAAGGAAGGGATTTATCAAACTTGCTCTTCGAACTGGGTAAGATCTGTCATGTATCCCAAATGAGGTCACAGCTAAATTTGATGTGCCGTTAGGTCTTCAATACAAAAATGATAAGTGGGTAAAACTTCTCCATAAGACTGACATTAATGGGGTATGACAAAAACCAGTACATGCTTCATGAGAAATTTTATGTATCACTGAGGGACAACTTTATTCTGCAATAGGTTTTTACTCAGTACCAAGACTGGATATGAGCCCAGACCAAGGTTTTCTTGCTCTCAGGAGTGTTTTACAAAAAGTACTTCTCAGTACATGGTCAATTATATTTCCTCTATTTTGATAGTTGCTAGTATTATTAAATTCTAAATTGATCAAACAAAGAATCACTTCAGGATATTGATTAAAATGATCATTCTAGGTCTCATCTTGTTCCAGTATTTGCATTTGGTGAAAATAATTTATTCTATCAAATGAGTAACCCTGAAGGTTCAAGACTCCGAGACATTCAAACCAAAATTCAAAGCTGGATTGCCTTTGCCCCTGTCCTGTTTTATGGCCGTGGAATTTTTCAATATACCTTTGGGATGCTACCTCACAGGAGACCTGTCAATGTTGTTGGTATGTTTTCCTTTTGGCTTTATTATTTTTTTGCTAATTTTGATGTCTTGCTTAATAATCAGAGTGTGACAGCCCCAGAGCCCTAGAATATAGGCAGCCATCTTGTGCATCATTCACAACGTCATTTCTATGCTGAAGTATGTTTCTGTGTTTTTTGTGAATGTGTTGCTATCATATCCCCCTCTTGCATGATTATGTATGCTTGATGCATCCACACTAAGGCCAGAGTGTGCCTGTTTTGCTTCTGCTCTAAATCGACACACCTATCATCATCATCAGAAATTCATTAAACAACCCATTTGGGTCAATACAAATTTGATTGCATGGAATAAACTACAATTTAAATCAAATGTTAACTTGTGCAATGTTACCTAGGCATCTTGTTCAGCAAAAAACCCTTGATAATGCTCTGCCATCCTTACCAGTTAAGTATTTTATATGAATGGAAGGTTTATCCTCATGGTCCTGATGAATTGTGCCATAGTAAATGATTGTGTGTGGTAATATTCCAATAGTTTATCTTTCAGAACCATAATGTTTTTTGCTCATGCTGCTGCATAGTGCTGAAAGGTTTTTTAAGTATTTAGACGCCTTATTAAGTGTAAGTTATTCTTGATCTAGTTGGAAAACCAATTGTTGTTGAAAAAAATGAAAATCCAACTCAAGAAGATATAGAAACTCTGCAGAACAGGTATGTGGATGCTTTGAAGGAGCTTTTTGAAGAAAACAAAGAAAAGTATGAGTCCAACCAGTCTGTTAACCTAGTTATACATTAACATTAATTATCATGCATTGTCTTAAAAAGTAAGTGTTGTTGAAAAAAATGAAAAACCAACACAGGAAGGTATAAAAAAACTCTGCTGAATAGGCATGTGGACGCTTGAAGTTGCTTTTTTGAAGAAAGCAAAGAACAGTACGAATCAAACTAGTCTATCAACTTAGTTATACATTAGCATTCATTATCATGCATTATCCTAAATCATAAATCATTTTATTATAAGACCTCTAGAGCGGTTATGTATTGAGATATTTCCCTTGAACCTACCTTTGTCCTACCCATGTTGGCATTATTTGAGATTTGCAAATCAGCCAAGATTTTGTGTCAAACCTAACATAAAGGCTTTTAAAGGGGTTACAGAAGGCCATTGTTCAGTACATTAATTTAAGAAGCATAATGCTAACGACACGTGGACAGACCTGTTTGGGGACAAAGCTAATTCAGTTTCGCAGAGAAAGTCCAACATTTTGACAAAAACTAGAGGGGCCTTTTTTATCAGAGAAAAAGCCAACAATTGAACAAAGCAGAGCTGGGACCTCCCGTCCGCCGAGACAGAATTCTCGCTGGAGCAAAAAGACTGTTGTAGCTGAGATAGCAAATTATGTTTTGAATGATTTTAAAGTTTAATTTCTATTAACACTTGGGGAGTAAGTTTCTCGCTCCGGAATTTACGGCCTACATGGTTGGAGTGTCTAACGATTCTGTGTAATTTGAACGGATTGATAAACGGATCCTCGACGAGTTGTTCCTCACATTTCGCTTGTTAAATTAATCCATTTCGAAATGTTCACAGTTTTCGTTTCCCTTCATCCGCTTGAATACGCATGTTTAACATCAAAGGTTTGGGATTTTTGGCTCTCACCTATGTATCTGAAGCTGGCTCCCTCATAATTTGTCATATGTCAATTTTTGTAATAATTCAGTTTTATTCTTGTTCAGAAAAGCATAGTCATTGTAGTCCTTCTTTGTCGATTTCTGCGTAGTTTTGTATAATTTCAACATTTGACTGTACCAAAGCGATTTACAACTAGTTGAAACGATTTACTTATATCTCATTCTTTAATCTATTCGATAGTTTGAATCACATCTCTATCTAGAATTTTCTTCTTTCCTGTATATTCCTTCTTCCCCTTGATTATTTTCATTTATGTTTTGCAAAAACAATTTTCAATTTTAAAATAATTTTAATTGGTGTTTTTGCTGCATACTTTATTGAATAATGCTTAAGATGGGTTCTTGGTTCTTACCATTTGTCCTTGTCGACAAATTGTTTATATATCGAAAATATGTATGGATCCTTGCTTAACATTCAACTGTATTCAAGGTTGTGAGAGATGAGAAAAGAAACTTTTCAGACGCAGGGAAATGAGAAGCACAGCTACAGCAAAAAGCGATACGCCTATCCAATACAGCAAGAAGTAACCCTTTGCCCATTCCAGGTGCTGGAAGATAGAGCAGAGGTTCATGTTTCGCATCAATAATTTAATAGCAATTCTATGAAATTTTATAAAGCAACACCGTGACCGCCCCCTCCTCTATACTCTTACCCCGTCTGGCTACGTCACTTACAACCCCCAAAGTCAACATATTCACTGACAAGACATCTTTGGTGCGAAGTAAGGGAATTTAATTTTTCAAGGTTCGTCTTAATTTGGAAACATAATGTCGGTTGAAGGCGAAGGAAACAAATCAACTGACTTTGCATCCATACGCAGGTGAAACCAGCGAAAGCAAATCTATTGTTATTCTTAAAATATTTTTGTTTTCAACGTGGAGAAAAACAGGAACGATGGACGTTTCGAAGGAATTAATTCACTTGATAATGAAGTGATAACCTAGTGCTCCACGCGAAATGCAATGGCAGTTATGTTACAGTGCTGTCGCCAAGACTCTACTGAAAAATTTATATGCGTGAAAGAATTCTTAGTTTTCGTCTTTAAAAACTGAAGGAATCCTCTGCTGTTTGGTTTTGATGAGCCAATTTAATTGTAAGTAAATGTCTACGTGGTTTGTTTCTTGACAGACATCAACTTTTTGTTTTGTTTAAAGGGTTTTGCGCTTCTGAAGTTTAGTTATGCACAGAGCCCAGACTTCTGATAAACATTATTCAGCCGGAGGTATTGAATTTTGTTTTATCTCTTTTCCCCCTCAAATTAGCAGTTTCCTAGATTTAGCTTTAATTTTAGAAATCTGTTTCAGAATACTTGGAATTCGACCATTTGGCCCATGCAACATTAATCGAAATTTTGCCTCCAAGGGGAGGGGCGTCGCGTAGACGTGAAAGGCGTTTCAAAGATGTGTCTAAAATTGTTTTAGACATTGTTTCCTATTTAAGGAAGGGCATTTTCGTACAAGAATAGAAAGTTATTACTTTATCATAGCAAAGGGCTGCGTTACAAATTGTTCCTTCAGCTATTAGAGAAGATGCAGCACTTCTGTGCATCCAAGTAATGAATTTTTTTGTCCAGGTTGAGCAATTTCGTCGCTACTTTCTTTTTCAGTGACCTTTTTGATAGATTTCCTACCATTCTTTGGTACAGAGCGTTAGATATTTAAAACAAATGCAAGAACATCACACATCAAATCAAAATTGGCGACGAATTGGCTTTTAAAAGCACTCGCAAGTTTTCCCCGAAACCGTCTGCCATCAAAAAGCGCACCAATTCACGGAAGTATTGGCGGAAAAATCCATGGGAAAACTATTTAATCCCATAAGAGGAGAATGAGAATGAAATATGGTTTTGCCTCTTCCGCAAGCTAAAAAGGACATGCGACGCTACTGACAACAGCATATCGATACATGAAAATGAGGGCAACTTACGAGCATAATTGAAGTGCATAAGTTAGTTTTGCTATTTCAGCCAAATCATGTTTCTTTTTAACTGGTCTAGATGGCAAGATTGCCATAAATAGGAAATACCATGAAAGGGTAAAGAGCAACACCAGCATTGAACAAGCTCAATTGCTAAATGATGTTAAAAGGTTTCCTAGATCACAAGCTGATCAGACAGTTAGATTTAATTGCTGTGCTGCTAAAGCAGCGAATTTCCCCACATTTAATTAACATTCATCATCTGCTAACATTCTCAGACCCTGACAAGCGCTGATAAGCTGACTTTCGCCAACCCCGCGTCTTGGTTCATACAGTTCAATCAGCAATGCAGTTAGAATCTCAATTTTATCCAACTTATTTCTAAATGTCTGAGCATGAATGATAAACGAGAGATATATTTTGCCCAAATGAAAAGCAAATTGGTGCAGACCAAACTACTTCTGACATGACACAGCAAGTAAATTGGGGAACAAAGTAGCAGACATGGCGTGGTGGCAGTGAGGGGGGGCACGTGCTCCCCCCAACGAAGTAGAAACGGGGGACGCCGAAGGTGCCTCGGTGCCTCAACTCTACTACGGAGCGCAAAAAGCCCATTGAAAGCAAATATTTAAAAACAAACTTCGAAAAGGCGCCAACAGTATTTCAATCTTTTATCGTGTGGAGTATCGGAAATGTTATGAAAAAAGCATAATGAAAATACACTGTTTCTGGGCGGACTTTTTTCGAATTTGATCAAAAAGCGAAGGCGACATGATTGTTTTGTAACTGCTATGTAGCACAAAATTATTGTTAAAACTACGACTTATAACTGAAAGGGTATGTTTTCGCTCGGAACTAAAGCATTGATTGAACTATTTAAAGGGACTTTCTTCTTCATGTCGCTCAAATTCGATTTCCCTTCACATTCCGCATAAATGGCTGTTACCTTTGAGCTTTGAAGAGAACTAAGCATAAAAGATTCAAGCCCTCTAAATGTCGCCACATACAGCTTTTCTAAGATTAAACGTGCATTACGTCTTGTGCTTCTCATAATTGTCTCACTCCATAGTCAAACAAAAGGACTCTTATATTCCTCATTTTAGGAATATCTTCCAACGTTCTGAACGGCGAAGCCCCAAAAATTTTTCTCAAACAATTCGTGTTGTACCAAGGACGCCGTTTTGTGGAGGGCGCTTCTGAAAACTGGTTCCCCCATCTAATTAAGAGCCAACAGGCCACTGATGCTTGTGACGATGTATGCAAAAGATTGATACCAGAAGAAACGTGTAGCATTTTGAATCATATTTTGTTCAAAGCAAATAATGTGTAAATTCCTTTCAAGAAGCTATGAATGCAGTTATTATCAAACCGTTGCTGTGTATCGAGGTTTATCGAAATTATGTCTCTTTTAAATATTTTGTATCTACATGTAGAATTTAATGTAAAGAGTATCTGTATAGAGCTATCTGCCTCAAGCCTCTTACTAACTAACTAACAAACTAACTAACTAGCTAACTAACGAACTAACTGACTAGCTAATTAACTAACTAACTAACTAACAAACTAACTAACTAACTAACTAACTATCTAACTAACTAACTAACTAACTAACTAACTAACTAACTAACTAACTAACTAACTAACTTACTAACTAACTTACTAAGTAACTAGCTTACTAACTAACTTTCTAACTAGCTAGCCAGCCTAGCTAACTAACCAACTAGCCATCAAACTAACTTGCGTTTTATGATAATTTGATATGAACTTGCCAGTAAAGTATTCTTTTGGTTGGTATAAAGAGGTTAAATCCGGAAAGTCGTTTGTATAAGGATTTGTGTCAAATACACGAGCTAATAACAAGCATTCGTATTATATATTGTATTGGAACATGATCAACGATCTGCTGATTAAGGTCGGTCTGTATGCTCTAGACATTTTCTCCCATCCCCGTCAGTGCCCGCCAACACCACTAAAATCAACAACCCCATGATGATCATAACCACCTTTGTTAATATGATTTCTATAAAGACCACGTTCAAGATATCCGATACGAACCCTGAAATGGGAACCGCCGCAAATATCATTACGAGCTCCAGTTCCATGAATGCAACGATTAAAACGTACACGACTACAATGAGGACGCCCTCAGCCAACAAGACACAACACTGACGATTGCGTCCAACGATGATGATTGTAATAATAATTAATTATTATACAGGGTTCTTCAGTCAGTCACAATGCACCGTCTGCAATCATTAGAAACCCTGTTAATCGAAAGGAAATAAAACTCACACAAACACGCAGGGACACCGGAGCATATTTTCGAGTGAGAGGGCTTTGAAGATTGGGCATGGCCCTTTTGGGCGTGGTCACTCAAGTTATGCTGGTGCTCCTTAGAAGTCGATAGAAAGGTCAAGACATGCCCCAGCTTTGTGATGAGGATTATGGCGAGAAGAACACAAGTGCAATAGGCAATGGTCACATTGCCCTTTGTGTCGTGCGATTAGAAACATATGCCTTCAACCTAACTAGCGGCAAAAAGTGCGGGGACTACAGCCCCCCCCCCAGTCCTCTCGGCTCCGGCGTGCCTGGCACAAAAACCTACAGGCCATAGAATGATATAAAAAGGGTCAATCTAGAAAATGGCATTAAAGGCCTTGCTTAAGCGGATGGTAATGGACAACAGCTGCAACCACTGTGACTAGGATCAAAATGATCTCAACCATTTCCACCGTCATTACCAACCTTCTAACATTTAAAAAAATCGTAACTTTGCGATTTGCATCTTTATTTTTCCCAGGCCAAGCGAAATAGCTCTGAAAATTGTGTTTCCGACCCATAAATTCACAATATATTTGAGTGGTTTTTGCTCTTCATCATGTGCTACCTGTTGTTTCCTATTTTAAAAAGATTAGTAATTCTGGTCGTTACAAGTGTTCTCATTAAAGGTCTAATATACAATCTTTCAGTGCCCTTTTTCTTAAGTTTTCGATATTGGATTAATGCACACTTTGGACGCTTATAGAACAGTTGTCATTGCCAAAGGGAGGGATTGAGATTGCTTTTTTCGGAAAAAATCTTTAATTTGAATTCAAAATGCCCCCATTACCAATCACAAAATTAGTTTCAGGGATGGGGTTTAGAAATTCAGGGTAGTGGCGCAACCGAGATCACACCTTTAAACTATCGTGAAGATTTTGTGCCAAAATTGTGCCAACTTTGAAGCCGTTCTTACGGTCCAACTCAGAGCAGGAGCGTTTCCCCAAAAAGAGCCACTGAAATAAAACATACAGCAGATCCATTCAAGGTGATCTATTTATATACATTGCCGCAATCATTTTTCAAGAATCCTGAAGCCAGCATACTTTCAGTTTACTTGGAACGGTCAGAATGGATATTTATCTTATCACATGTTAAATAATATGGATTGGAAACTAGTTATGACTTTGTTATGTAAATTAGATTAGAGTAGAGAGGATTGAGACAAAGAAGGAAAAGTAAGAGAGCAAATGTAATCTAAGAATTTTAAGAAAAAATCAAAGGTAGAGGAACGACCAAAGCTTTATGGGTTCTAAGCTGCCTGGAAGCCAGAAAGGCAAAAAGACGGTTGCATTTTCACATAACCCCATAAAGCAATCTCTCATACCACCAAACAAACGATCAGTTATTGGGATAGTATCAACAGAATTCCCTTGGAAATCCACAACCCCAATTTATCCACTTAACCTCTATTACAATTCGTAAGAACACGGAGCTAAAAGTTCACAAGAGAAATGTTGAAAATTTGTGTGGCACTGATGAGTTTAGTAATCCATGGAAACAAGAATTTCAACAAATATGGTAACATCAGCCACTAGACGCTACAAGAAGTAGATTAATTACGAAAATGTCAAATGTTAAGAGTCTACAACCAACAGTAATAAGTTAATGTGAAAGTTTGAAATTGATCTTAGCAAAACAGTTGAAGCGTACGAACCTTCTCCTCGTTGTTTGTTGGTATCAGGGCCACCGACAGGGAGGGGCAGAGGGGGCAGCTTGCCTCAGGGCCTCAGGGTCCAGGGGGCCTCATCAACTAATATCAAAATTTTTATTTATAGCCTCTTCAGATGCATCAAAGGAGCCTCCCAACAGGAGCAGGCTCTAAGAGTGCCTCCAGATTCAGTTCCTTTCTGTCCTTTCTTCAGTTGGGGCGTCATTTTGCAGTTTTGCTCCTTGGCCTCGAAAACCTTTCCGCGGCTCTGGTTGGTATCGACCTCGAACAGCGGTTAATGCAGCATTCGATAATGCTTTTGAGGTACTCAAGCGCTTATACTTGTAGCCATCAAACATGGAAGTTTGATCGAAGTTCGGGAACAGGGATTAATGCTTTTCACAATCAAGAACAAAATGCTGGTATTCTTTTTTTCTATTTGTTTGTAGGTGGTCTGACGAGGGGTTTTTTATTGGGCACCCCTCATGACACCCCGGAGTATCATCCCTGAATTTAATCCCTTTTTATTCGGGCTGGTTGAATGGCTACCCCGGTCATACTGCCTTCAATTTGCACACCATCCCCCCCGATATAAATATACGCTTAAGTTATATTAATATAGCAGTCCGAGGAAAGTCGTTCTTTAACTTCAAAACACAGCCCAGTAGAAACTAGGGTCTCAAACTGAATTAAATCCATGTTATTATATACAAATCTAACATTCCTTTATACAAGGTGGCTGGCATACGTAAGCATTGGATTATTTTGCGTCATATCTTTGCGTTCCCAGAATCTGATTTTCACCAGACTAGCCAGTTTATCCCAGAATCTGATTTTCACCAGACTAGCCAGTTTATCTTATCCCCCGATGCGATGTTAACAACCAGGACGGTCAAACGACACTGGATTGACAAAGAATAATTATTATGGTTTTCTTGCAGAGACACCCGGCAATGTTTTTTCGCATTTCTCCGCACCTGTTCCTGGTTTGTTTTTAATATCAGCTGGATCAATGAGATGTAAACACATTCAAGTCGAGTTGATTCTACGCAAAGCTCTTTGATCGTGTCTACAAGTTGAACTTTATCTATTTTCACAACATAAATATCATCAAGAAACTTTGTTTGAAAGCTGATTATAGTCGCACAGGTTGCCAAGCTCTGGTTTCTATTCGAAAAGTTCTATCTAGCTCTGTTTTGCTTTTCCATGGGAAGAAGTGTTATACTTACGAAATTGCTGCTCTGAATGGAGATAATGTAAAAGTTGTTAATAAATCGATAGACATTTGGTGGCCTTTTAAGGCAGAAGCTTTCGTTCAAGCTTGCTGCATATTCCACTGTTTTCGTCCGTGATTGCAGATAGAAGCGGAAATTATCGTCGAAGCAAAAATTGGAAGAAGCGAATAATAGAGAAATCGGTATGTAATTTTCTAAAAAGTAACCTTAAAAAACAAAAAAGCATTGATAAATTTTCACAATATTCAAGCTTACTTAGTTAGAATGTCGGTTTTCTACTCTTAATGGATTTCAGGTTACAAAAGGGATTCAGATTGTCTTATTTCATATAAGCTGCTCATTAGATTTCTTAAATATAAAGATTGCTGTTATTTAGTCATTATGACACAAGGTTTACCAAAAATATGCCTTCTACCCTTATGGGAAAGCCCATTGTGTTAAGGCTCGTAATAAAATTTTTGAAGCAAGCCAATTGTTCTGTTGTGATTCCAACATTCTCACTTCTACATCCTTGGTGTTTTCGTGTCAACTTCCATATATAATATTACTTCTTACCTAAGTAGCATGGTGTCTTTTGTTATGTTTCTAAACTGCATAGGTCCATCATGTTTTCATACGCAACTGAATGATACATAAACTAGGGTTGAAATCACAAATTTTGGCTTTGAAAAGGAGCTAGAAGAAATTATGTTTCGGTTAAATTGTGCTTCTGTCGCAATTTTCCTAACATTTCTCGAAGTTTTTAGTAAATTGGCAAATAGAAATTGACGTCTCAAGCATCTCTTTTTATCATGGTTTATTTTTGTTTCAACTAAAGTTTTAAATGAATCTGCTTACGCTTTTGGATCTTATCAATCTGCCAACACGCAGGATGGTCATCAATTTTTAATTCTTTTTTTTAAACCCACCCCAGGTCATTAACACAATTAACATAAGCTGTTCAATGCGGGTAATTTATATTAAATTATTTCATAAATCTGTTGGAGGTTATCATTAAAAACTGCATGTTTTTGTTGAATATGTTAGAAGACACCAACTTTTTTTAAAATGTAGAAAAACATAGTGGTGATGACGCCATGAAAACAAAAACAGGTGCTTGGCTGAAAGTTAGGGATGCACTCCCTTGTCCAATGGCGGGTTCTCATATAGTCATCATTCATTACAAAGAATGATGAAATTAGCGCAGGCCCCCCTATAAAAGTCTGAGGGGTTTGCTGTAAGATACAAATTTAATTGCATGATCTTTTAAAACAACACTTGGCTCCAGTTGCAGCCTGATGTCTTTCCAAATAATTTCAGCCTCAGTTTTCATGGTTTGTTTCATATTGATTTTTATGGCTGTATTGCAATTTACCTTGTGTTTGATTAATCCTATTACAATAATTTTGTGTAATCGTTTTAATCCCGGGGGGAGGGTACTTAGCTATTTTTGCTGACGGGATATGCACTCCTTTCCGGGTATCGAGTTCGCCTCTTTTTTTTCTAACACCGGGTATCGAATTAGAGCACTTTCTCTAAATCCGGTTGCCAAAAGGAAATTTTGCAAGAATGGGGTTGTTTTTTTACGTTTTGGAGTATACTTTTCGCCGATTTTTTCTAAAGCTGGGTCAAAATAATTTTTCTAGGAGTGTACACCCCCGTACTATTTTATGTCAAGTACCCCCGGGGTTTTAATGCAATTGTTTTATTGTCTTCTATTGGTTTGTTGCTATGCTTCAATTGCTGTTGGAATTTAATTTCTTAAGTTTTGCTAAATTTCAGCCGGCTTTGTTTCCTGCGTTGTTCTTATTTTTGGGCAATTCCCAGCTTGTTGTTTCTAAAGGAGGTTGTTCTTATGAAACCGCGTATTTGTAATAGGGCAGAACATCAAATTACGTCAACTAACGTCACAAATAAAGCAAGATTGGGCTGTGTATGACTGGCTAGAACTATACTTTTTGCAATATAAGAGTTTTTTACAAAGAAAGCAAAGGAAAGTCGATGAATAGACAAGAAGTGTAGCTCATCAAGGGAGATTTGCTACATCCCCAAATTTTAGGGAATTGGCAATTTTAGGTTCCCATCTGGTAGCTGTCGTCAGTACATGGCTTACATTCTCATAACAATTTCCCAAAAAAATTATAGCAAGAATGGCGAAGAATCAGATCGCTAATTTCACTGTAAAATCCTCTTTCTTTCAAATTGTCATCAAATTTACTCAACTTTGCCGATATGTTTTGCAAGGTTATATTTTTAATTCTTTTTTATCAGATTGCAAGATTATCAATTGGACACTAATTTAAAGCCAAAGGTTGAAAATGAGTAGGAGAAAGGTTTATTTCGATGTGGCTTTGCAAGACTTTTATGGAAAGTGATCACGTGAAAAGTCTAAAAAGTTTATCAACGCCCTTGCTACTTAAGGACGCTACAAAACTTTATCAGGGAAAGGGATGTCATGAGTTCAAGCACATAGGATACCTATATTTCGGTGCGATCTTTCCGATTCCTTCAATTTCTTCGAGGACAACGATAATGTCACAATTCTTTTTCATTAACTTTTTCTGATTTCAAAGAATCTACCTTCAAATAGTTGCATGCCGTTTTTCGAATTAATAAATAATTGAATCGCTTGGTGAGAAAAACAGGACTTTTTGTTGATTACTTTAATTTAAAGCTGAAAGTTTTGTGAGTTGTTTTGATGTGCAGATGTACATACGCAGGTAAAGCAGACAGTCCGCTGTTAGAACCTTTGTTGGGATGCAGAGCAGATGATTGTTAAGAACATGGGTGTGGCATAAACTTAGCGAGTGTGACTCAATAGCTCTTGTTTGTATTCGTAGCCAGGCCTATACGGGCTGTGGTATTGAACAATTTTTGTGTTTTCCTACTTTAGTAATATATTGCTGTGCTTCAAAAAATACGAAAGTGAGAAATGTGGTTCTTAGGAACGATTACGAGGCTGTCTAATGATTATTGATGTAAAATATAGTAGTGCTAAAGAGGACGATTGCTTTGAAAGCTCAAATGAGTTCATTCTGTCCTCCTCAACAAATTTTAATTTTCACCGTTGATCCTGTTAATAAGTATTGATTCGTATGAACTTTTAACAATATATGTGACATCTTATCTTGCAATTAATTGAGCTTGTTGAGAAATGAGATGAAAATGAAAAAATGAAATGAAATGACCTTTCGCTTCGTTCAAGTCAATTCACGATTGCGCATGCGCAATATGCGGAAAAAATATCGGCGTAACAGTTATTCGTTTGGCGCTAAATTTTGTACAAATAAAGTTTTGGACAAATGTTTGTCCGGAAGGTGGTCACGCCGACAATTTTTGCACTTAATGTAGCAAGATTATACAATGTACACTTAATGTGAGGCAGCAGAAACCCAATGCAAAATGCAAGAGAGTGTAAAGAGCATGGATACCAAATTTCAAGTTAGTTGTTACAACTACTAGAAAGAAGCAGCGAAATATCTGATACAAAAAATGATTGAAAAGTAAATACCGACCACAATTCTAGTACAAATAGTACCACTAGCTATAAGGTAACAGACGCCTGAAAAAGAATGGTTAAACGAGAAGCATGAATAAGAGTCCTCGAACGTTCATTCTACTTTTTTAATAGTAACGTATTAATTTGATATGTTAGTAGTACTCTACGTTTTAAAAAGGTAAGAGAATTCATTACTCAGTTCCTGCAACCTTAGCGGTTCTTTATTTTCTCGGTTAATTTGAAAATTAAAATGTTCCTGTATGGACCGAAATAGGAAAAAACCTGGTTGTTCGCTAGCTTTTGAGGTCATATATATTGATATAAACATTTCAATTTGTTAAAAATGCTACATTTGACAATTCATCTGCTTAACTGACAAAAAAGGCATTGATGGGTAAATTTTGCGAAAATATCTTTCTTCAAAAATTTTCGTAGTAATTAAAATTGTAAAGTATACTCATGCGGCAATAAGGGTATAGAAAGAATCAAGAAAGTTTCAGTGCTGAAATCAGGCAGTTGCAATTAAGTTTAGGTACTTTGCTCATTCCGAACTTTCTTATAGTAAAATTAGTAATATAGATATGTAAGCTCGATTCAGGTCTACAAAAGGGAAACTTCCATTTTGACAAATAAAATGCCAAATGAACAATATATGTATGTAGAACGCCCCAAATTTCTCAAACGTGGATGCTGTTAAGGTTGGTAATGGGCAAGAACGAAGAAACCAGAACTGATTTGCACTGTGTACTCTCAGTCAGCAAATTAAGGAGCTCGTTCTTCTCTCATATTATCGATCTTTTTGAATTATCAGATCAGTACAATGCATAACACCTGCGTGTGAACCTTCCCATGCTGTGATATCCTAATTGACGCGCTACAAGATATCACCTTAACGATCTTGCAGGCCATGAGATCTCTTAATAAACACATTTTGTGTGAAATATAGGAGATATGCAACAGGTTTCTAAAGAAACGGTAGCCACAAGAAGCCCTTACTTGTATTGCAAATATGTAAAAAGAGATATTTGATAAGAAATTTCTGCAAGGTAGTATTTTTGACCTGGATTGTCAAAGTATAAGAGCAGAAATAATGATAAGAAATTTGTACGTGGCGGACTTTTTCTTGCACGGATTAATGTTTTGAAATCGGTTTGAATTCCAGGCATGTTGTAAAATCATTACTCACTTCATGACGGGACTGCTCAAGTCTTTTGTAGCAAAGCACAAATAATACCGTGCAATTCGATTAATGTTTTCATTAAAGATTGATTGAGACTTGAGCATTGAGAATTTAAATCCCTTCTTTTCCACAGAAGTGCGGTAAGAGCGTCTAGGAAATTAGCCATGGTTGAAGACAGTGAGTGCTCGAATTTTTCTGGAGGATGTTTTATCAATCTTTGCGAAATGGGAGGCACCGTTGCATCGCCAAAGAGAAAAAACGCTTTGCCAGACATGAAAGGCCAGGAGTGTGGCAGTGTGACCAAAGAAGAGTCTATTTATCGCAAGAACAGAGATGATTGTGACGGCAAAGGCGACTGTACTGAAAACAGACACAGTGATCCATGTGAAAAGCAACGCAAGCAGGGCGTCGTATTCGGCGTTGATCCTAAAGTTGATGCCTACCTGACAAGATTAAAGAAACTGGGCGAAGCCAATGAGCTAGGGTGCACTAAAGCAGAGACAATTCGAAGAAAAGTTAACACAAGAAACTGACTGCTTGATGCCAATTTATGTTCTCAAACGCATACTGCATATACGGGTAACTAAGAATTTCGATCGTTGAGCTAATCCTGAGAATCGTTGAGTTGATAATAGGGAGATTAGAATAATATTTTAACTTAATTTTGTTTTACTGATGTGAAGGACCATTTGAATATATCCTGGGCAACAGAGTTTTTGCATTTATTTTCATAAAGAAATATTTTCAAGGACTGCATAATAGTATCTTAAATTTAATTTACAGCAAATCTGTGATAGAGAGGCAAAGATGTCAACTATTCCTTACTTGTTAATTGTACCCGTCATGGTTCATCTCTAAGGTAACTAGCCAGTTGCTCAGAATGCAGTTTATTGATGGCAGAAGTTTATAAGCCAAAAATGAAACGTCCATTTGATTGACATTTCCAAATGGAGCGCCAACGTAAAAGTAAGAGAACAAAGCTCTTGGGTTGAGGATTTAGGGCCTGTTTACATGGAAGCAAGTTTATTGGCCTGTATAGGAAACTAGCACTTTGAGCATTCAATTTTTACTTGGACGGCCGGGAAACTCGACTAGCCGGGATCCCAGTAGGCAGTGGCGGGATCTCGCTTAACCGAGTTTCCCAGTCAACTCTTATAAACGCAAATTCCCGAGTTTTCCGCCATACGGAATAAAAATTTGTCTGGCATACACATGCGCCTCGTAGTGGTAGTTAAAAAGATGGACGGCGAGATGGTTAATAAAGAAAAAGGGGAAGGGTAAGAAAAGCCTTTTCAGTGGACAGATGAAATGCAGGCGGTATTGGTTTAATGCCTAAGTCTGATGTGATCTTAATTCTTTTCAGCAAAAGGTTTTTCAGCAAAACAAAAGCGCAAGTTCCTTGCAGATTAAATAACAGCAGGCTAAAATATACTTTTATGATCAAAATCCGTCTCAAATTTATGGAAATGATCGTTGCGATCATCCTGATGCTAAACTTATCTATGAATAGCACCAACTCATATTACCTCTTGCAAATATGCAAGAATGGCATTCCATTAGAGCGAGTTTCCTAGCTACATGCAAACACTTGCAGTAAATAAACCCGCCTTGCCGGGAACTCCTCCATGTAAACATTCACAAAGTAGTAAATTATGACGCAGAAAGGAATACCTGCTGTGATAGGGTGTCCGCCAGATCCAAGGATTCTTGTAGCTAATTAATTAACAACGAAAAATAGGACATGATGTGATCGAATGTAATAAATAAATATCAAAATATTGAAGTAGATATGGTACATTTTGGCTGCTTTCTTCCACTAGGGCCCATGACGGCTGGCTGTGGCATTCCAAAACTATCTTTCTATTCTGTGTCCAAAACCGGCCCTCTGGTCATGTATTACGCGCGATGTGTGAAGCCTTGAGACCAAATGGCAACTGCAACCCCCACTCAGGGCCATAGCTACAAAGGGGTGAGGGGGCAGAATACTTTGTTGTAAAGGTGAAGCGTCTGTGGCGTATTTTGCTAATTTGTTGGCAAATAACGGAAGAGCGGACACAGGAAATTTTATACTCCCCTAAATGTCACTTAATATTTTTATATCCCCCTTTCTTCTGGATAAAAATATTTTATCCCCCATAAAATCGTCTTCCCTAGGTAATACATAATGAAAGCAGCCTTATGCAACAAACTTATGCACGGTATTATCCAATGCTACATTAAAAATTTGAGACAAGTTGTAAAAGTTTCGCAGAAAGGGTAACGAAATGAGTTAACTGCTTACAAAAACTGAATATAAATACTTTGTAAATGTAAAGATAATCAGATTGAAGCAGACTTGATTCCAGCCATCTCTGAAGAATGATAAATAGATATAATTGTGCAATCTATTATTTTCATGCCTGTCTTTATGCTCTTACGGAAATCCCCTTTCGAAGCTTACTATATACGGGGTAGCAGGGACATTTCTTCGGTGGTTCACATCGTACTTGACGAACAGAAAGTAATACTGACAAGTGATTGGTCATTAGTGAAGCCTTAAACATGTTCACTGCGTTCTTCCACAGGGCTCATGCCTGGGGCCTCTCCTATTTTTCTTGAATGTCAATGACTTCGATCAGCGCATTGAAAAATGCATCGCGGATGACACCAGTGTAACTTGCTGTGCGGACGATATTGATGAGCTCTGCAATGTTCTAAGAACTGAGGTTGGCAATATTGCAGAATGGTTACGGCTGAATAAGCTGAACTTAAATACTGATGAAATAGAGTATACGGTAGTGGCTCACAAACAACAAACCATCCACATTCTTAGACCAATTCTTGATCACGTGGATAGGGCGTTGTTTGAGAGTCATCCAAGATACAGTGACGAACTATGGAGCAATTTACCTAACATAAAGCTTCAGTATTTTCAGTGGCTACAAACTATAGCAAAACTCTGATTACGAGCTCTCGGTTAAAGGATGGGTGGAGTAAGATGGCTTTCAGTCTCTAATTTAATGCAATTTTACAGGGTAATATTGATCTGTAAAGTAATGAATGGTCTTTGCCCGGATAATCTAAGAAGGAGAGACTTATCACTAGATCTCAACTATCTACATATCCAAGAAGGAATCAGTTAGATCTGAGCATCCCAATGCTGAACATAGAATTTTCCAAAGGAATTTTTTTTAATTCAGGCGCAAAGACGTGGAACGAAATCCCACTGCAAAAAAGAAAAAGTTCTACTATGACAACATTCAAAAGGAAAATGAAGGAATTCCCGCTAAATTAGCATCCTTCCGAAAGCACGACCCCTAGGAAGACCAGAAAATTCATAATAGCTAGTATTTTTTGGTTTAAAGTGAACACTTTTATGTCAATTGTTTTGTTTTCGTTTGAATTAGAGCTGATAGGGTTTTGTGTAGAAAAAAGGATAATCCTTTTTACACAAGATTTCTTCAGCTGATTTGCAGCCATAACAACTAAGTTGTGGAAGCAATTTCTAGTAGCAATGCTTAACATTATGCATGTTGAGCATAGTGAGCATAGTGAGCATAGTGAGGAGGAATTAATATAGATAATTAACGTTGACTAACAAGGTGTAAGATGAAAAGTGCTTTTAAATCTGCTAGCCAGTGGCAAAAATTGAGATTTTGAATCGTGGAGGGGGAGGGGGCAAGAGCAGTGAATTATCCAAGAACAAGGGGCGTGGTCCTCCTTAAAATTTTTCGACCGCGCCCTTTTACAGCTACTTCCTTGAGTGACCACGCCTATTTTGCGACCAGGTTCTTTTTGTAATACAGAAAACAACCTTTTGTGAAAATTCAAATGCTTCAACCCTTAGAAGGAATTATTAACAATTACCCTACAGCCAAAGCTTAAACGCTAAGGATATTCTAAGAAAATAATGGGTCTACCTGTAACCAGTTGTTTTTTGTCCATTGTTGAAGAGTCCATGTCCTTTGTTCGAGTTCTTTTGTTGCAAAACTTTACATGAATAGAAACCATATCAGATATTGAATCAGATTTCTATCTCCAATTCCCAGATCAAAACATATGAAAATTCAGCTAAATCTTTGACCTTTTCTTGGCAGGGGGGTCATTTCATGGTTTGTAACGAGTGGGTGATAGCAACTTTACTCTGCTGAGCCTTGAAAAAGTAACTGAATTGGCAGAAAAATGCCCCGTACTGGTCATTTGCTCCCTGCATGAGGCCATTATTCCTATAACTGCGTGCGTGCGTATTGCAATCATAGCAGCGCAGTTTTGAAGTTCTCGCAACTGTTTAATTTCTGTTAAAACAGCACGTCCCTTGACTGAACAATACAGCACAATAAGGATTGTACTCATTTGTAAATATTAATATTGCAATAAAACTAAGATAATTAACTCTATAGTTGATGATGGAAAAGAAAGCATTAAGCATCTTCAAAAGTCTGTTTTGTTAGTTCAGCTGCTCAAAGAGCTGGTGTAAAGAAACTTTTGTTCGACAAAAAGATGTTCAACACCATGAGTTTTTTATAATTGCTGTCTATCATTCTTTGCTGTGAATCGTTGCTATCATTCCGCACAGGGGGTTTTGGTATCAAACAGCTAACAAGGTGGAATTTATTACAAAAAACGGTTTATAGGAAACCAAATTAGAAAAGCACCTACTAATATTTCTGGCTTTGTTAAGCCTATTTCCTTTAGAACCGCAGTTTTGAAGTTCTGCAACAGTTTAATGTAAAACTTTTGAAAGTCATTTTGAAAACCTACCTTCTAACTTGTTCTTTGGAGATCGCGACATGTTATAAACCTGGATAATCCAGAAACTTTTGGCAAGTACTGCAGACAAAAGAAATTAAACAAAACCTCCATAAAATACACGATTATGTCCCGAAAAAGCATAATAAGCCATTCCAATCCCTGATAAGAGACAAAAGATACCATGAATTTGAGGAGCATAAAGCATAGTTCGAAATCATCAGTTGCGTCTGGTGACACGATTTCATCTTTTACGTAGTCAATAATATGTCAGTTGAAAAATAGAGAAATAACAAAAGTTTCAACAAAAAAAACGAGTACAGTCTCCATTAAATAGCCAAGAAAAAATGCTGAAATGATAATGAACAACAATAAAAACAACAGCAACAACAAAAATAGCAATTATGAAGAGGATGTGGTGTAGTTATACAAAATTATGAATGAAAACTCATCTTTCATCCCATCTGTTTCATTCTTGATAGGCATGTATAAAAGTGGTTGATTGTATCGATCAAACTTTTGTCGCTGATCATTCCTAGAAACTTTAAATTAACTTTAAATCATTGTTTAATAAGATTAATATAAGCAGCACAATGTATCCCAAGTTGCTACGAATAAATAACAAGATGAAATAAAGAAGTTTATTAACTGATATAAGCACAGCTAACAAGGAATAAAACGAGTATTTTCGTTGACAAATACATGAAGAAATAATCGTTAATTAGAAAATTACAACATTAGATATTATCTATAGCTTGAGATAATGACACAAAATAAATATGTCTCTCAAATGGGTTGCTTGTCTATGCTTTTTTGAATGCAGCTTGTCTTGACTTCAAATGCGTTTCTAAAGAGAGATGAAACTTAATCATGAAATTGAATGCGGACAGGAGCTATTACACTTACCCTGACGATTTCTACCAAATTGCCAAACGTGGATTACTGAATTCATTTCTTATTTCGAACAATATTACTTCATTCATTTTCGTTCGTTCTTTGTCCAAGACATGTGGCATTATTCCCATCGTACACACACACACACACACACACACACACACATATATATATATATATATATAAATATATATATATATATATTTATATATTTACCATGTATTCAACGTCGCATATAATTTGCTTCCAAAGTCTGTTATTATGATTGAATGGTGACTATTATGGTGATAAAATAAAATTTTATTTGAATGCCTGTTATCTTTGCTCCACTTGAGTAATGAGTTTGAAGAAGTACTAGGCATACTGCCTTGGTACGGATTGTTCCTGCTTCCATGCATATTAATTTACATATTAGATTAAACGTGAGTCTCGAATGTCCGTATGTGAGCAGGGTATCCCTTGGTACTTTCGTTGCTATATATGTTTCCAAACAGGGGTGGGGCATCACTTGCTAGTTTTAACGATTCACGCTTTGCGATAATTTTTCCCTTTTGTCTCCTACCATTTACTATTGCAGATTGGTATGTATTTAGTTTCCAATAACAATTTTTACTCTCGTTTCAGATTTTTTCGCTTCTTTCTAGGTTATTGGATCAATTAGCAGTCTCTGGGATTGTATCTGGCCCAACCCTTTCCTTTCATTTCTTTTAACTTGGGTTTTTTTGACATTTAAGTTCAAGATTTAACTTTAATCATATCTCTTCATACCTTGGGCTTAATCTAAAGAAGGTGATCGGCTTATTATTGAGGAAAGAAAGCTTTTCTTGCCATTCCCTGCCCGGAAGTCAACTGGGTTGTATTTTGGTTTCTAAAAATCTTCTGTTTCTTAAGCTCTTTCTCGGGGGGGGGGGGGGGGAATTAGCGAGCGTTTTGAGCCGATGCACTGACGGCCAACCACCCTCCCTATGATGAGGAAAGTGCAGTTTCGAAACCTGATTTTACGAGGGTTATGGCTAAAAATTCTGAGGGAGTTTCTTACACCTTTTTTACAACTGCCGTTAACAGTTTTTGAGCAAGAATTTAACTCAAGTTTATTCCATGAATGTTTTGGATAGTGAGAAATAACTGAGTTTGAGATTGAGCTTCATATTTGACCAAATCTATATGCCAACGGTAATAAAATGTTTTTGGTAGCGCGGCCCGGCTGATTGTTGTTTTGAAGGGTGTAAGTTATACCGTGGATCTTTGGGCATACAAAGTTTGGAAAGAGGAGGCTGAATGAAAAGATTATTAGATGGCGGATCAATCAATGGAGGGACTGTAAAAAGAAGAGGAACTTTTGACAATTATCTGCAAAAAGGTCTCGATACAAAATCGGCACATTACTATTCTGTGTTTCTGCAATTCTACTGGATGACAAGGGTCAAAAGGGCTCACCGAGAAGGTCACAATTCAACCAGCAACACCCAAAGCATATTTTAAGATATTTTCACTGGTGGGGCAAAACATGAAAAGGGCCAATATTTTCAGACCAAAATCAAAATTAATAGAATATTTTTCTCCGTCTAGCTGCGAGTTTCTGCGTTGCGTTTTATTCAAGAATATCACAACAGCTTCTCTTGGGTTAAAGGATGTGGTTCCTTTTCCATTCAAAGAGATCTGTAGGATGATATTTGTTGTGGCTTAGATTAATGAAGACTGGTCATACAGCTCCACGCAATTGTAGTCCGAGACAATACGTTCAGTTGCCATGATATGAAGAGTAACTGCAAGGAACGAAGCTAGGAGTGTCCTTAAAGGGCTAGTTGTTGAAGTTGTTGAACTCTGGCCCTTAGCAGAAACTTTGTTGCATCTTTTCGTTTTCAATACGTTTCTCGTTGCCATTTTTTCGCTTTAGCTTGGTTGTTTCTGAATAAAAAGGCACAGTTGTGTCGCCATGCGTGGGCATTGGTTTCACCGCTACGAGAGCATCAGCCCCCTACTTCCAATAATGTTTGGTGTTATAAACTACATTCCGATGTGGAGACCAAATACTGTGTCCTGGTGATGCAATGGTTTTTGCTTGGTGTATCAAGTGAACGTCTGTGTTCTTGATATAAAAAGACATAAAATTAAACTTTTCCAAATGGGCTCAATTGCAGGTGGGACAATTTTTCCTCAGTGGTGGGGCGAGAAGAGGGTCTGGTGGAGCAAAGGCCCCACCAGTACATATGTAAAAAAATATGCCTTGGCAACACCTTTGATATACAATAATGATACAAATACTCCATAGTGTTTAACAAAGTAAACTTTCCCGCTGAAGTTCTGCAGAAATGCCGTTCAAAAGGTACACTTTGACAATGGGAGCAGCAATAATAGAAGATGAGAAAACAAGCAGTTTCCGGTTTTGTCAATATGGTTGTTCCTAGCTGAAGAATGATGACTGAGAGAAGAGAGTTCCACACTGAAAAGAGGTACCGCAAATCTTCAAATTAGCCCTTCTTGGGACATTTACTTTTGATACTTTTAAATGGGGCTAAGCCAAGGGGCCTTATACGAAAGGATCATGTAAAATCATCTGAAATATGACCCGGAAAAAACTCATTTACAAATTTAATTTAATTTCATAACGAAAAAGAGTAATCCAAATATAGAGGGGACCTTTTTTAAAACTTTTAATTCTGGGGTTGGTCTTAGAAACGGGATGAAATGGCACTAGTTTTTGGCAGAGAAATGAAACTATTGTTTGGGAAAAGTCATCAAATTACATCAAATAATCAGTGGTCACATATGTTGAAGGAATCCCCTGGTTAGCATTGTTGAAAAAGTATCATACATGTTTAATTAAAATTTTACTATATCCATTGTTGCAAACGCGAGCAATTTCTAATAAATATTCAATTAGTTGATTGTCGTTGTTATCAAAATACAGATGACCAGCTCAATTAATTTCAGTTTAAGAACAAAGAACACAGGTTAAAGAATGGAAGATCTCAACATACTAGAGAAACATATCGGTTAAAAAATTGCAGCCCGCTTTCAACCTTCTACAATCCATAGTCGAGGAACTGTCTACTATAGCTGGGATTTTTAATAAAATAGATCTTCATTTGTCTTCATATGGTACAATATCACTTTGAACTTTATACAATGTGGAATAAAACTAGTGTCTTTGACCAGTGCTTTCTGCACACTTTATCTATGACCAACCTTTATTGCTGAAAACTTAATACATTAATGAACCTTAATCTATGTAAAACAAACAGGCAGATATTTGCACCATCTTATTCAAGATATTTTTCAGTTATGCGATTTGCGAACTAATTTACTTGTGAGCAGCCTTGTTTTAAAAATAGGTCAACAAAAGTTTCGCACGACACAGGAAAACAGTTAAATTGCCTTAAATGATATGAGCTAAAAGTCTATGCAATCCTTTTAAAAAGCGGTAATAATACCCCGTGATATTGAATGGAATTGATAGGCTGCAATGGGATTTGCTGTTTTGCCACTTCATTCAATACATATAGACTTTGGCGGTGTAGCATCTGGCTCAAAGCTGACGATAAGATTAAAAATTCTGCAAAATAAGATCCCAATGACCTCATTTCATTTATAAGAAATAAGGCTTACCTTTCATCATTAGGTTTTGCTTAATATTTTGCCGGTTTTTAGCACGAAAGTAGGGAAGGCAGGGTTTCTTTCTAAAAGAAATTTTTAGCTTACCATAGCTAAGGCGAGAGATGTTTAACGATGACCATCTATGAATGGATCCCCTGTACGTAAACTACCAATAAGTATATAAGTATGTTTAAGGTACTTGGCACCGCGGCGCTGATAGTACAACAAATTCCACAGCTGCATGAACGATGAGGTGAGAGATGGAATAGAAATGAAGGCAAAAAACAGTAAGTGTCAATTAAAGAAGACGCTAAATTCAGTTACGCGTTCCAATAATGTAACGAAGTAGGGTAATATGTTGACCGATGTATTAAGCTCAAGACAGTTGCAATTAAACACGCAAAAAACATCGAACATCTATTTTAGATAATGAGAGGGGTTGACGAGAAATGATTAAGTTGTAAACCGGATTCTGCATTTCGCTCTAATATGCACAAAGGGACCACTGACATTCTTATTTTCTTTTAATGAAAGAGATTCAGCCTCCCCCTCCTCTTACGTTCAAAATCAGCTGCAACCAACAGACTTGTTGTCAAACGCACTGTCTACCTTGTTATAGTTAGATTATCATCCAGCAACGGATAGACAAAAGAATTGAAATAGAAAAAATACTGGAAGTATGAAAAAAGACGAGCTAAGAAAAAACAATTTCGTCTACTTTTGTTAGTTTCAGACGACGAATGGAATGAAAAGAAAATGAGCGTTAAGATCATCGTGTGGATTTTTCGTTGATATTTTCAGCTGAATTGTTACAGGTAAGAATGGATTTTGTGTGCAGTATGTGTGATAAGATTAAGTAAAATCTAAAGAAAGCATTTTGCCTCATTTCAGAACAACTCCCCCTTTCAATTAAATGACTCCTGCATACCATTTATCTTATCAATTTGTTTGTGTCTATATATTGTAATGATAATCAGTTTTATTTTTATGCAAGAAGTTTCCAATTTTTGCAGCACTTTTTTCTGCAAAGGTGTAATCGTCTTCCTCTCTAAAAATTCTTATAATACTTAAAATCAACTATCAAATTTTAGTAGAATAACCATCAATTCCGAGAAAACGTTTTTACGAAGGCACAGGCCATTGCACATGGTCAATGCTGAAGATATCTGACTTTTGAATAAATTTCAGAGAGCACAAAACTTTGCGTTAACTGTAAAACAGGTGACCCTCTAATATCTAGCATTAAATTACGTGTTCTTTTCTATAAATCAATTGGCTTACCTTTCCTGGCTTGCCTTTCTTTTTCGATTTCTTTTTACCAGCTGTTCCAAGTGTCAGGATTTTACTGAAAGTATCAGGTTGCATTCGATGCGTAATCCAAATCGTTATGTTTTGCAAACCAGCTGAAAAATGATTTGAGGCTTTGATATTTCATTCTTCTCATTTGATTTTAAGTCGATTGTTTCATAGATCAAAAAGGCAAAATAAAAAAATAAAATCTGTGTATGAAAATTTCACGGCTTTCAAAATCCACATATTTTTGTGGTATTTCTAGCATGAACTATTAGGTAATGAATTCCCGTCATTGTCGTCACCTGATCATAAAAAAACGTCTGAAAATTTGCAAATTCTACACTTTAGAATTACACTTACAATAAACTCTTTTTGATTCTTAAAATATGAACTAATTTTGCTGGGTCCTTTAGGGCCATAGACCCCTATGTGATTGTTGCCATCATACAGAGAATTCCGACCTCCTGTTTATTCCGAGTCCAAATTCCTATATAATTCTGAATGAACTTTCAATCCCCGCCCATTCGGACACCAACAGCAATTAGAAACCTAGATTTATTGACTATTAAGACTGAAACGCTGCAAATATATTCGCACTTTCTGAACTCTCATTTAATATTTGCAAATTGTTAGATATAGCATCTTTGTGGGTAATATGATAAATCGTTCCAGGTAAATTCATCTAAATTAACTAAATAAGTTGCTGATTTCAAATCAATTGTTTTTAAGCTATATTGATTACAGCGAGTAGTTTAAAAATTATTGTTTTTCGGTAGATCATGATATACAGAGTGCCAAAGCTGTCCGAGGCATGCATATTAGTACTTTAGTACGCGTAAGATTATAACTTTTAAGCCTCAATACTGTAGGTAGACATTGAGCATTACAAACACTACACAGATAAGAGAGACAGTGCAAATAAAAATGGCCTATTCCTAGTGAGTTGGTTGGCTCATGTCTAGGTTAATATCTCCGATTGAAAATATTTTGATTTCTTGCTGCTCAATTTAGTATGATGATATGCAACCGATAAAATACGACACATAAAATCCTTCAAGTAAGGTGTCCCCATAACTTGCAAAATAAATTAAACATGAGGCTCCACAAGTCAATCTATTCAACAAGAAAAAGCCACAGTCTTTATCTGTCTAAACCTTGACTGGAATTTACAAATAAGAGATTCCAATTCACAGGAAAGAATGAGGATGGAATGAGATCCTACAACAGCACATTGATTTACCCTCTTCAGATTGCTCAAAAAAAAACTCAAACATTTCCCACTGAGGTAAGGTAGGTGGTACGTGATCACTTACCTTACTGGTAAGTACGCACGATCCTCAGATAGAGCAGCCTTTCTAATACCTTAACAAACTCATTCTTTTCATTTTCCATAAATTTAATATCAATATCAGCTGATAGGGCATCGTACTTAAATAGTCAAAATGATATGGTGATTTGATAGGTATATATATGATGTGTGACCCTTTTAGATCTTGCAGAATGATAGTAATCAAAGTTTAATTTAGCTATGGCATTCGAATCTCCCGATCTAATTTACGGTGTAGAAACAAATCAGGTCGACAAAGTCAGGATATTCTTCAGAAGATCACCTATAAAGCACATGTCCCCAATGTCACCTAATTTTCTGCTGGAGAAGTTTATGATTTATTTCATTGATTCACTTCATTGAAGAATGGACTGAATAGTTTCTATCATTTTACCTTCTTTCCTTTCTTGTAAGCCATGCAAAATTTCTCGCCCTCCCATGTCACCGATTAGGTTATCGTCAATGTCAAGCTCAAGTAAATCTGCAGCGCTTGCTAGCCACCTTCAGGAAAGAAAATCATAGAGAATTATCACAGAATATCTTTTATTGACCCTATCCAAGAAGTCTGTGATATTTTTCCTATTGATAATGCCACAAATTGGTGTGAAGTATTAGCAACATAACTTATGATAGCAAAGGTACTCCACCGTCCTTTTGCAACGCATGCTTCATGTATAGAAATCATGCTCTTTAGATTAGGGACGTTTTATTGCATAACAGTAAGAGCATTAAGGTCCGTTTACACGATCATAGAGTTGTTCATAATCATCATCATGCACGTGTATGGCAATGTTCGACAACAGATGTTGGATCGTGTAGACACTTTTGCGAACATACGAGAACACCACGTGTTAACGTTTTTCAATTTAAAGCCACTTTACATGGGAGTCTTTGACCCAGGTTCGCTCTAACACAACTTTGACTTTTGTCGTGTAAATTGAGCGAGCCTGGAGTAATATGCGCAATAATATGCTTACTTGAAAAGGCGCCTAGATTTCATGTTGATGTGTGTTGGCCAAGTGCTTACTTTCGAAAAATAATGGCAGCATAAAAGGGAGATGCAATAGTGTATAACTATGGGAAGACAACGAAGTCCTTGTTATAAAAAGTATTTGTTACAGATAAACATTCTGGTTGTACAGATAAGCTAAGATTGGCTAACCCGTTTTCAACCCAGTTTCCTATTTACAAGATAAGATACTGCGGAGCAGCGTAAATCGGACAGGCTTGAAACCGGGTGAAAGACAACCAGTGTTGAACTTGGGTTAAGAGGTTCCTTGTAAATTGGGCTCAATTTGCATGTCAGTTCTTCCAAGCAAATGTTCATGTATGTTCACGCTGAATACCGTTGCTCACGTGATTGGATACCAATAAAAGCGAGTATACCAATGCCAAAAATCACGTGAGATCCCGCAGCAGTGCTTTGTTTGTTTTCCTTTGTTGCCTAGTGATTTGATAATTCGAAAAGGATGCGAAATATGGCTACGAATCAGAAAAATGGAAAATTTCAGGATTGATATCAATGTATAAGATCATCCTTGTCTTTATAAAACCAATTTAAAAAGTTACAAGATTAAAACGAATAGAAAGCTAATTCTTTTATTTCATATTTGAATCTTTTAAGGAGGGTTGCCGTTTTTCAAGGGGCCCTCCGATTAAAAAATTAATTATTGCATTATATAGTTAATTCTCAGTCAAATAGCTCTTTGACGCACTTCCTGGTTTTTTCATTTTTTCTACTGCACGTAGTAACAGTTGAAGCACAAGACAACAACATAAGTTTCTTTGCAACCATTTTTGAGCGCCAAAGGCAATTCAACACTAGAATGTAACTAGGTTTTCTGATTTGGCGCGAGAAAAACTTTCAACAGCTTCATACTGATGTTCAAGAATGGCACTCTGTGCGGACAGAACGCGCAACACACGTGAACATTGCCATAAATTTGAATAATGATGTTGATGAGCAGATGCATGATCTTGCAGACGAGCCTTTTGAGGTCTAGAACCAAGGCGCTAAAATCTAAAATGAATCAACGATAAACCTAGAATTTAGGTAAGAGATTTGGGTTAATCCATAGATACATCTCAGTGCTGCGATTGAAATGCATGGAGCTAATTGATAAAAGTATATGCAAGTGCATCCCAGAAACTGTTGGGAAATTCTACAAGAGATGTATCTTCACCTAGGATGTACTGCTAGAACCCACTGAAATCAAGTGCACAACTATTATAAAAAATTCTATTCACTTACAATAAAACCTATATTAATAAAGCAAGCTTGAAAATATGAGTCTTTTACTACGATTTAAAATGATCATTATTGCCAAAAGCACAAATTCTACCTTAAAGAGTTTAGACACCATGCGTTATTTTCAGGAGATACACACAAATTCAAGACTGCAGGGAGTAAACATTGGTCATTTTACTTTTTGGTTCACTGCTGCTCTACCTATGCGCAATTCCAATCGTCGGCTATGATTATTTCAAACCCAAGCATTTTTCCAGATGCAAATTTTCGGTAACAAGCTTTATAAAGCTTTGTCAAAAGAAAAGCTCAGATTAAACGTAACTTCTTAACGGCTTAAATGGATTTATTATCTTTTCAATTCTATAAAAAGGCCGAGCTGTTGTAATCATTTTGTCGAAATCCTCCAAGAAATAACAACTTTAGCTTTATTAGTTTTAAAAAAACTTACAACCACAAAATCAAATCGATTTTCTGTCTTTAGTAAAATTTCAACCAAAACTTGAACCAAAACTGTACCTTCGCAAAATGTTTTATTACTAACATGGAATAAAGTATATATTGAGACCCAGAATTTTGCAAAACTGAGCAAACAAATTTCATGAGTTCCGATTGGTGATAATACGTCTGTCATCTCTTTTTGTATCTCTGTCGGACTTTATACGCTGAATAGTTTTCAAAAAAAAGGATGGCTTTCTTTTAACAGCAATCCCTTCCTATAAAAATAAAACTATGCTTACTTTTTAACGAGTCGCATGCAAATCACGGGGGCATACTTTGAAGCAATACCATGGGAATCAATTCCATTATCCATGACGTGCAGTTTCGTCAACCAAGGGCCAACTTTTGGCGGCGCCGGTGGGGCCTTTTTCTTTGGCGATTTTTTCCTCTTTTTCTTCTTTTGTCCAGTGGTGCTTTTTCCACTTGCTGCAGAGCGAGTAGGTCTATGCAAAAATGGGAAGGGATTAAAATACAAAAGTTTCCTTAAAGCAGAGAAATACTCTGTTTAGGAGGACATTGACGTCTTTACACAAAGAATAAAACAGCTTCTAGTAATTTGAAAATACCTTCAACATTTGAAAGACCTGTTTACATGATCCTGCCTAGCCGGGATATCTCGTTCCATCGGGATACCCTAGCTTCCTATAAAAACACACCCAATTGTCACTTCGCGTTTACATGGGCTCAGCAAGGCGAGATATCCCGTCTGGCCGTGATGATTTTCTCCATATAAACAGGAAAGGACGGGATAGCCCGCCTTGCCGGGATGAAATTGACGTCAATGCACATGCCTTGTTCTAGAAATGGTCTTATTTGGTCGACTGAACACTTCACATTCGCGAAAAGATAAGCAGAAGTTCATTTTCCATTCTTTAGCAGAAATTACGTTGTTGCACATATCTAAAAAAGATCTTTTTAAAAAAGTAGCACCAAATGTGTTGTCAAAAAGGTGCCAAATCTTATCCCGTCCCGGCAATTCTACTCATGTAAATGCAAATAAAAAAACGTCACGTCTAGGCGAGATATCCCGGCAAGGCGGTCCAGTTATTGCTGGGTAATATTTACAGCTAAAACACTAAAACAAAAGGCCATTTGTGCCAAGTAAAGATATAGAAAATATATCTAAAAAATATAGCAGGCTGCTAAAAAGAATACGAATACGAAGCAAGTGTTGCAAAATCATAATCGAAGTCGTACATTTTATGGGTAGGGTAATACTTTGCTTCAGCTCACGGGGCCTTTTCAGAGTATTTATATAAATTAAATGGCAATTTTTATGAAATTTTAAAAAGGAACAACTTCTAAGCCGAAGACGTAACCTACTAACCTTGCACTAGTTGCGCTCTTTAAGGAGGTAGCGCTGCCAACTCTCATTGAAGACATACTTGTAGTGACGCCTAAAAAGTTTTTTGTCCCTGTTTCCCGCCCTGATAAGGTAGATTCTTCGTTTTGGGTCTTTCTTTCGATTGATTCTTGCTCAGACCTGTCCACCACCATTTTAATCAATTCAATTAGACCCTCACATTCTAATTTGTTGCCATCGAGATAAAGTTCACTGCAGGAAAGAGAAAAGAATTAACCATTTTCTTTGATTTTGCTAGAGTTGAAGTTTAAATCAAAATAGCTAGTTTGATGTAAAATGATGTAAAAACTGTATTCAAAATCATAGAGGGATAGCATAACAGCTATGAAGATCCAGCAAGGCTCAACCTTTTACTCCCGGTGTTAATACAACGATACAGTAAAACCTAAAACTTATCAGCTCTTTCCAAGAAAGTATTTAAAATTGATATTGTTGGAACAAATAGGCCTTAAAAAATATGAGTACTGATGTTTAAAGCATTATCCCTGTGAGAAATTGGATCATTTGGGCCGTCCATAAATGAATGGGCTATGTGACTCAATGGAAGGCGAGAAGCTACAAGACTGAAAACTGGTTAACTGAAAAAATGACTTTAAAGTATACGATGGTACTGTCTTAGAAATTTGATAGACCACACTACATAGATGCAATTTGTTATTCGGTGCCTTTCTAAGGGCATACATACCATAGGAGACGTCTTATATGAACTTGTTTGCGGTTGGATGGGATTGTATTAGACCGCATGAAAACAAACTAAGAATCTTGCTGAAGAATTTTCTATGAATAAAATTTATCGGGTAGCAAAAAAATTTTAATCTATGCCATTTTTGGAAAATTCAATTATCTGAATTAGCGATTATCCAAATCCTTTTTAAATCTTTGTCCCAAGCTACTTGGATAATAGATGATTTCGCATAAAAAATTGAATAAGTACTCCGTACTGCAAAAACGTTAAAGTAGGATGTAAAAAGAGAAATATTGGAAAGCACATTTTTCGCCAAACGCACAATCAAAAAGCTTGCAAGGCCGTCTTAGCCCCTTTACTCCAGGTGATAACAAAGTTGTAAGGAAGCAATTGATGCGTTTGTTTAGCAGGTAAGAGGGTGCTATGATTGAAAGTGTTGGAGCAAAGAGGCGCTGCAAATATCAAACGAAGAATGACTCAAGCTATTGAAACATTAGCTCTTCCTCCTTAAAAGCAACCAATTCTCGCTGAAGATCAAAGAATCCATTTGGTGCCTGCAGGACTGAAAGGGTTCAAGGTTCTGTTTATAAAACTCAAAACTCTGAATTTTCAAGTTGGAGTTTATTTTTTGACTTGAACCCTGCAATCATGAAAAAGATAAATGGGCACTGATTCGTCAAAAAAAGCCAATCGTAGCATTACTGCCGTGTTTTATCTGATCTACCACTAAATATTTATTTCCGTTTCATTATGTGTCTGTATTTTGGTATAGTATTAAGATAACATTTAACTATTTTTTCCCATATGAATCAAACCAGGCAAGAAAGGTTTTTTCCATTCTTTCTATTACTTCTCTTTAGGCAATTTTCAGTGTGAGCCTTTTGGTGGACTAATGTAAATGTTATGACAAATATGGAAAATAAATAGAACGAATCGAGTTCGATCGCGGTTAGTAAAATTGAATCAAATCCAAAGTGGAATTTTTTTGCTGATATACTTGTAGCCTCGAGTGCAATTTATTGAAGCTGTCATTACAGTTGCCCCTTTATCCAACCGATGACTGTTACAACACAGCCCGCTAAGCACAAGCTGCAGACGAAAAGGGCAAATTAGCCTTGGGAAGATAAGAAACTTTCTCACAATATCTAAGATTCTAGCTGGTTTCATTTGATTAGCTGTATATTTTTGCAAGAGGTCAGTGCATATCAACCCTGTGGTGATTGTTTAGCACTGCGATTGAATGGTCAAAATTAAAGCAACTAATCTAAATACAAAGAGACAGTTGCAGATTAACCAAATGAAAGGTATGCCAACAGATGTTGGGTGTAGCGAGAAGTCTCAAGACAAATGAATTATTCCCAGCTACCTTCTAATTCATACCTTACGGCTGTTTCACTGACTGCTTTGCCAAGATAAGTTCCAGATGTGGTTGTTAAGCCACAAAACTTTAAACTAAGCTTTGTCAATTTGCAATTGCCCTCTAAGCCAGAGCACAGCTGCCTGCAGCCATCATCGCCAAATCTGGAATTAAAGCAAGACGACCATGCAAAACCTTTGCTACAGAAATATCTTGATAAAATCATTGTGGTAACTGGAGCACATAACGTAAAAATGATAACCCAAAAGTAGAAGCAGCAATGATTTGGAGAAACCTAAAGTTATGATTAATACCATGATTCCAGGGTGCAACTTAACTGAAAAAAATTAAAACCCGAAAATTTACTTCCCTGAAATAATCCATGCTCTTTAAAAATTTCACATAGCTTCATGTAATGTGGCGCTCTGTGCTGGCCAAAATGAGCGCCACGGATATACTTGATGCACAATCTTACTAATTCTAAGCAGCATGATATCCGGAGTTATAGATGGCTGCGATCCCTGTTTTAAATCTTAATCTGGATGATAAATCTTTGTGTGATTTGCTTCTGTTTGGAGACTCTCAGTATAATGTTATTATTAATCGAATAATTCTTGAAGCAATAATCTTGTTTATCAAAAATACGAAAAGATTGTCAGGTTGAATTGAACCACAAAGCAGCAGCAGCATATTTTTTTGTATTTCTTTCTTTATTTATTTGTTGTCTTCTTCTATTGTAATATTTGTACCGGGGGTCTTGTAAGGAACTACTCCCTTGCTCCACTATATAGCCCGATTTTTCTTCATGTCAACGTGATGTTACTCCATCAATTACTAATTATTAATTCCAATAATGGGGATGGGAGTTTGTGTTCCTTCTAAGACATCCGGTTAAGTTGTCGTTTGTTTTTTTGTTTTTGTCATTTAGATTATCTAGTCTTTATAATATTTATATCAATAATATTAATGTTGATATTAATGTAAGTGCTGTCGTAGTTGGAGCTTGTTGACGCCATGCTTCTCCGGCTACGGCAGACACAGACTATTTATATGTAGTTAATTTTGTGTTGTTTTTATTTGTGATATAAAAAAAAAGATGGCTGCGAAGTACCAATAGAACCAAGTCAACATGTTTATTAACAAATAGAAACAATGTTTTTCTGAAATACCACTGTCTATACGTACAAAAAGGATTATGATAAATTAGGCACCTTGAGTTAAAAGTAAACTTAATACACTGACAAGATCTGGAACAAACTCAACGTAGACGTTGCAAGCGATAAATTTGCTTTTAAACACTTTATCGCAAAAACCTTATTCTATCAATAGCGAAATGAAGGAAATTGGGAAAGCTCTAAACCTATTATTATTCTTATTATTATTATTTAAAAAATTAGTATTCAGAAACAGCGAATGTATGCTTGCTCAACATAGAAGCCCAATTACTAATGGACAAATCTGAGATTACTTCTACCACGAACGCTCGTTTTTTTCTCTGTTTGCTTTTCATAAGATTTAAAACTATCAGTTGCATTGCAAATTTTAGAGTAGTGGAATTTCTCAATATCTTTTGGGCCGAAGGATATTGACATACTGAAGGATGAACAGAAAAGATTTCCTCATAGTATTTGGCAAAGCATTTGTACCTTGTTAACTATCAGATAAATCATAAGTATTCCATTACATAGACCATTTTAAGGAGACTAGCTTTTATACTGCAATATTTCTCTATTTGAGAATGAAAAATTTTAATTCATTTAGTTTTAGTTTTGTAGCAGAATCGTACTTTATACAAAATATGTATGAATGAACGAAATGTAACAAACATACCCGTTAAAGTCTAAGACCAAGGCAGATAGACTGCAGGCTGTGAGACATCTGTGAAATAAATAGATGAACGAATACATAGTGCTTGAAAACAGACAACTAGACAAGAAATGCTCTTTCTTTGGTTTGGTGTTTTGAAAGTTGTCAACATAAAAATGCAAAGTTCTAGAATGCATAAAGAATAATTATAGGCATGGAAGGCTTTTAAAGCAGAAATGAGCACTAACTTACTCTTTAAATCGCCCAAGTGAAAAGCTATCAATCTTGCAATCAACCAGTTCAAGATAACTCAATGAGTATGCAGGTTGTTGAATGAAATTACTCTGAAAGATAATGAAAATTAATGCTAAATAAGATACAATATACTTAATTTATAGCAATAACTTGTGAAATATAGAGGCCAAAAAATGGCTTATTTGAAGTAATGTGAGTGCACATGGGATAGTTGAGGTAGGAAGCAGATAAAACTTTCTACTCTACTCAGCAATGGGAGAGGGTGAGATAACAAGCAAAAATGACATCTCACAATCAAAAATGGATTGCAGTTTAGTCACCTAGGTATTAAACCTTCACACTTTCACACATACCCTTGATGAAAAATTAAATTTAAAATCATTAGACCTTTATATAAATGATCTTCATGAGGGGAGTGCACTTTAAACTAATATGATGCTTATCGTTACAATAGGCATTCAGTGGATTGGCCTTCCATGTCAATGGGCTATTTATGCAACCAAGCTAACAAATTACATTGAAATGCCCTGGGCACGCTTTGTTGAGCTACTGCTTGCAAACAACTGAAAACTAGCCAACTCCTGTAACATCATTTCACTTCAAAAATCTTTCCAAAACCTCAACACTTTTTGGTATCAAAAGCATAGAGTGACTTTCATTTTACACATACCTTCTCTTTCTTCGTAAAGCCAAGGAGTAAAACACCGATTAATGAAGGATTATTAGCTTATATCCTTCTCACTGCCCTTTGAATAAGTAAGTAAGACTGCTTGAAATTCTTCTTACTTTTTGATACATAATCACAGAAAACCATACAGAGAGGATCTCCCCGTGAAAAGCATGAATATAGAAATGTGGACAGAATATTAACATACAAGAGCAGCAAAGTCCTCATATTTCACTTGTATATCCCAAACAAACACATCTTTGATATTAATGTAACGTATACTGCGAAGGGCTGCAATTGCCGGTGACAGCTTGACTTTCAGACCATCTTGAGGTGGTATTTCTGTGAGTATCAACTAAGGATCAAACAATGAGATAACTTTAATTAAAGATTTAAGCACAAAGAAAAATGTTAGGGTAAAATATAACACAGGCATAGATAGATTGGATACTCGTGTATTGAGAAAAAGCCATAGCAGTAAAACACTTTATTGCGGGGGCGGGGCCTTATTTAGTAATAGTTTTCAAGAAATTAACCACCATTCATAGACAAGACGATGCAAATGCACTATCATTGTAGTAGTTTAGTCAAGTATTGAAGCATTTATTGCAGATTCGATAGCCATGATATATTGTCCGTGTTTTGTGCCTGGCCGCACTGATTTCCAGCAGCTTTTCTTACAGCAATTCCGATTATCACTGGCTAGCACATATTGTTGAAAAGTTATTACAGAATCCTAATAGCATAGTAGAATTATGGTCAGCTGGTGAGACATGGTGTTAAGGATGATTTATATGCAAAGTAGACAACATACCTTTGTGAGATGCTGACCTTCATCACCACACTTTTTCATGAGATTTCGAAAATCAGGATGACACAGAGATTGATCTTTAGCACACTTTAATTCATAATTAGTCCGCAACTCTTTCAAATTAATTGAAATTTTCAGTTTCTCCTCTTCTTTCTTCTTCTCCTTCAATCCTTTTTTCTTTCCTCCTTGCTTTTTTGGCGGCATTTTCCTTTTAAAAGGAACACAAAACTTTACTCCAGCTCAGAACTTGTGATTGAAGATGGAAAATGCAGTTTGCAGCTGGTGTAAGCCTATTACCAAAGTATCTAACAAGCTGCCTGTAAGAGCTGTTTTTCTAGATATATGGGAGGTTTTTGATACGGTTTTGCATGAAGCATTAATAATTTTTGAAATACCGCAAGCAGCATCTCGTATTGAGCGGGAAATCATCCAATTGGTTAACTGTTTCAGCTGGTGTTCCATAAGGCTCAGTATAAAGTCCTCTTTTCAACCTGAAATACTTCAAGGAACAAGTTGAAAGTGTGAGTTGTGACGCAAGACTGTCTACCGATGTCCTTGTTTTCCGCTGTAAACGGTGTTGCTAATACTGGTCTTGAACTGAATTGTGATCTTAAAAAATATTGGCATGGCAAAGAAAATTGCAGTCCAACAGGGTATTATTTAATGAAATTTTCTAGTGGGTCAAACCAATACGAGGGTGTCACTTCTCTTTGCAGCTTCTCCTTGACCCTATATACCCATTAAGCCTCTAGAATGATTATGAAGAAAATAAAAATGAAATAATTTCAGGCTTATTAAATTCGCTGTAACTCTGTTCCAGTTACTTTGATAGTTTATCGCATGCAGAAATGTTAATGTAATAAACTTCCTATAATATCCTGTCAAAGGCAGTTGAAAAAATTTTTCAAGTAATTCTCTCCCTGCAGTTTACAGCATTTAGCTCTCTATGACGTCTCTGCTTTCTTTTTAAAATTTAAAAACTGCAGGCTAGGGTAAAAAAAGCAGTTCCTTTGCTGCAAAGGAAAAAAAGCATGTAATTGTTAATTGACTCAGAAAAAAAGCAAAATATAGCATATAAAAATAGGTCTTGATCAAGCAGTAATTGGTGACACAGTGAAAACCAATTTTGGTAGAGATCTGTGACAGTGATTGACAGACTGCATTGTTACCATTTACATTGTGAGGAAAAATCATCATGTATTTACTATTAGGGCCACAACTAGTGGGCAAAAAGCCTTAATTCTAGCTTTCTACTGGGCCAGGGAGAGGGCCCACTGGTTAGGGGGGCATGGCATCTTTGGCACCTTTAAAATCTGGTGATAACGTCATATTTAAAACATTGGCATACAACATCATAGTATGGTATTGGACACAAAATTAGACTTTAAAATTCACTTAAGAGAGAAAAAACTTAAAGCATAGCATTGTATTGGAATGATGAAGCATATCTCTAACTATGCCTGTAGAGATGCTCTATTCTGACTTTCTAAACTTTATGCTAGGTGTTACTACATTATGGCAATACAATTTATCACGAATTTGATCTTCGGAGGACAAGAATGACGACGCACATATGCCCAAAGTGTTGACAGGATTGCAGGCTTATCGAGTGCTTACTTTTAAAAGAAACAGCTTGAATAGAACCCCCTTTATGAAGAACTGAAAAATTCTTTGAAGATTACAGAGTTTGTTCATTGCATGTGTAAGGTCAGAGGGGAGTCCTGCTTATAGCATGCCAACTTGCAGGGAAATTGGGAGATTGTTAATCAAATGTTGTTTTTAAAAGCACAAATTTCGGCACAACTTTCATTGTCAAAACCTAGGTTGCAATTCTGACATGCCTGATAATGGGGGATAATAATGAGCAATTCCTCCTGTGTTGCCCTCTTTTTGTTCAGTAGAATCATCATTTCCTCAGGCAGCTCTGTTAGGCATTGAAAAGATCCACTGGACTTAGATTCCAAGGAACTATTGTCATCTTATATTGTATGAAAGCCCATCTCAGTAAGTGATAGATAACAGAATGATAGTAGAACCAACTTCAAGATATATTTAGAATTATGAACATTTTAAACAAAAGAGGTTTGATTCATTAAACATCCAACCTGGAGTGGGCCTTTTTGATAATAAAAATACAATTGGGTTGTTGATCTTGCTGGGAAACAATGTCAATCTAAACAAGTGGTACTCTTGGCAACTGGAATAGCATGCAGGACCAACTCCTTCCCTATAGTTCAAGGGTTTTATGAATTAGACCAATTCACCTATCTATCAAACTGCATTAGTTCTGCTCAGCAATCAGACACTTCTTTTCATTTTTCTTTGTCTTGCAATTTTTCTTTTGCATATTATTCCTCAGATAATTCTGCATAGAATTCCTTAGATAAGTGTCACTCATTGTGGAGGCTTTATGACTTTGGTCAATTTTCTGCAAGGGGTGGTGCAGCTGTTTTTTATTAATAAATCCATGTTATATTTCATAGAAGAAAAGCATGCCAGAGACATTGAAGCTGATCTCAAAATGCAGAGAACCGCAAAATAAACTTGTTGCATGACAAAAACTGCTTTGCCCTAGATGTAGGATCACACAAATAACTTGCAACTTCAAATGTGAAGGAGCTAGGGAGCATGGGTCACATGTCCATGCTACTTTTAAATACATTATAAAAAGATAAGAATAATCAGATAGATATAAGAAAAAAGCAAAGGGAAACAGTTTGTGTTGCAAGCGTGGAGGCTACGATCACATCCACACAGCAATGGGGTGGACAAGTATGCAGAGTGGATAGCAAAAAACAGAGACAATTCGCAAAAGGGAGGAGCATATAGAAGATGACTGAAGAAAAGAATAGAAGGTAAAGTTTACAAAGTTTTAGATACAAAGATTTCAGGTAAGGTGCAAATGCAGATCTATTTTTGAGTGTGTGCCTTAAGATGACCAAATTTTTTTGAAATAGCAGTCATTGACAATAAAATAACAATGATGTTTTCTTAAATAATTGGAACATTATTGATTCTGCAAATTTATATCAATATGTTGTTACTCTTTATAGAGCACTAAAAACAAAAAAAATTCATGTTCAGAGCCATTTTGGGACCAATTTTATCACCGAGAAATAGCAGCTGAGTTTGAGAATGGGTATGCTTGGAGGAAAATGGGTACGTGAAAAATTGGAATTAATTATTTCCAAATCTTTGTTTAGAATTAACCTCCCTTGTTAAAATTGCTCATCTTGCTATACGAATAGTAAATGTTCACCTACTAGTTTGAAGTTACTGATAAAGATGACCTATTTTACTCCCAATTTTTCCTCTAATTGGAAAATTGATGATATACACACGGCATAGGTAGTTTGATTAAATTATTGCTGCCCACACACGCTTCTTGAAAGGTCAAAACAATCCATCAGCGAGTAAACTAGGCCTGGAGGTTTAAAATATCTATTTATGGAAAAGAATGGTTTAATGACAGGATCTATCAAATTTCCAAATAGTATTTTTTATTACCTGCATGATTAAGCTTTCAGTGTATTTATGTTTCGTTCGAACGAGGGCATCTACCAACAAATTTGCTAGACCTCATGAATCAGTTCCATTTGACCGTGGCTGCCATTTTCGATAATCAAAGACTATAACCATGGTAACGATTCAATTCGAGGCTATTGAACATTCACATTTGACAAGGCATAAAACTTGTAAAGTGAATGTGATGGAAATTTTAACTGAATATGATCGTGTAAGCCGGCCTTTACTTAGTTGCAAAAAACCCCCTACCTTTGGTGCTCTAATGAAAGAGCTCTTAATAGAATTTGACCATGTCACGTCATGTGCTATTACCATTTAAGACCTAGCAAATATACCTTTTACACAGGGACAAAATAGTGGATTAAATTCCAACCAATGCCAAAATTTAATTTCATCTACACGCATCACTTTTACTTATAAAAGTGAAATTTGAAAGTAGCCAAAGATTTTAAACTCGAAGGAAGTTCGAAAAGAAAGAAAATACCTGGATTCGGGACAACAAAACATAAACACTGATGTTATGGTAAGAAATACAGCAAAACCAATGAATAATGAGTATAGGATGCATTTATCGTCAAGTTAATTGATAAAAATACTTCTTTTCTTCTGATTTGCCCATTGCAATTGTCCATCTAAGTAAGTCTTTATTTCAGCAAACAGGCTTCTTTCGTCAGGTAGCAAATTACCTGGACGTCAGGTATCTCCAAAATTTCCATGGTCTTCTCTTACCCCAATTTTTCTGACGCATTAATTTGTTCTACTACCTGTTTAAATGATTAAAAAATCCCAAATGAAACTCCTATATCCTCCATATTCATAAGTAACAGGGTATATGCCAAGCTGAATGATAATTAATTTCTTTATTGAAGGCTGGCTCTTTTGCCAGCTAAATTTATACCTAACAGAATTCAAATACAGGTCACTTAAAGATAGAGATTAAATTGTCATAACAAGAAAGTGCAACATATTAATGACTATACAGGTTTAAACTGTCAATAGGTGCACTACCAACAGTGCCCAGCTTACATCGCTTCATCGCCAATTATGAAATACGTAAAGTTATCATTAACTTATTCAGAGATGTCATTTCCTTTTCTGATATAATCACAGGGGCGGATTTAAGGGAGGTTTCCTGGTTTTCAGAAACCCCCTTTGCCTTTTTATTATTATTTTAAATAGCATTTCAAGACTCAGAGAGACAAATTGCTGTTTTTTTTTTATTTCAATGCGACATGGAAAGAAAATTGTATTATCCTTAGCCACTTTCAGGCCCCAGAAAATGTGAAATATCTGAATCTTCCGGGGGCTCTGCCCCCTGGACCCCCAGCAGAACCTGGTCTTGGATCTTAGGGTGCCCTTAGGCCCCCCAGTCCATAACCTACGGTCTTTCCCCCAAACTCTTCACCGCACAATTAAAGAATATCTAAATCTGGAACCCTCCCCTCTAACTTTCTAGATCCACCACTGAATCATTTCCATTCATAATATGAGCTCATACACTTTCTAGGTCTTTTTGACCTAGATCTGCTCGTTGGAACGTAAAGCTTGTTTCGCTGGGAGTGTGCACATAAATGATGCAAATGACGACTTTCCTTATAAATTTGAAAATTTCATTTGATTAGGTATATTGCGCATAGATTGCTTCTTTGTCTTGCAAATGTAAACTGAAATGTACGTTTAAATGGGTTTGCATTGCAGACAATGTAAAAAGGAAGATCCAGATTAGTGTGGCCTTCAAAAAGTTGTAAGTACTAAAAATTTGTTTAATTAGAGTAATTGTACGTTAAACTGAAAATCGAAATTTTGCCAGGTTGACATTGATTACTATAATATAAATATAGAAAGTTATAAAATAGAATATTCTCACTTTTAGTTGGTATATTGGAAAATAAATATCGAAGTAACTAATTGCCTGGAAATTTGAATGCTATCTTGTGGATTTTAATATTTGAGTTGACATACTAAAGGTGGAATACTAAAATTTCAGAAGTTGGAACATTAAAACACTACTGTACAGAAATTGTGGAAATTTGTAAAATTTGATTATTGCAATGTTGGAATACTGGCAGTTGAAATTTTCAATGCTGTTTTTATAATAAGATATATAGGAAGACTGAAATACTGGATTATGAAATAAAAATCTCAAATGCGAGATTGAAATAATGGGTCAGATTTATTTAATATTGCAATGTATGGTGATAGATTTTGGGATTGTGGTGTGTTTGAATGTAAAATGCTTAAACGAATCAATATCAAACTATGAGGATGTAGGAATTGTTAAAATTGTGTCGCATTAAAGCAATGGAATAAGGCAATGCTCGTTGCATTAGAATTTATAACATTCGCCGATAGGAAAATTTGAATTTTGCAAAGCCGATTGCTTGAAATCTCACTTAAAGTACATTTGGTATTTCTTTTCCACCGTTCAAAAGTTTCCAATCCAATTCTTCGACATTTTATATTTTCTAGGATTAAATGCAAAAGCATTCATAAGCAGCATTGGCTCTTCATACTTAGCACATGAAAATGAATTGCTATCTTAGCGTAATGCCAGCCATTTTGAAATTCATTTTATTTGTGTAAGTATTCTCCATTTCAACGAATTTCGTGAAATTTGGTCAAATGCCTCTCCACTCTTTTGCAATTCGGATCCTGTTGGTCAGGGTTGGTGTTCTGAATTCTCAACTTCAAACAATTCTCTTCTATACATGCTCATTGTTAACTGAGAACCAGTTTATTGCAGTTAAAACAATGAATCGCCTATTCCCTTACTACATGTATTCTGAGTTTGAGCAAAACATGTCAATGCTTTTATCATTGATAGAGCCACAGAATTCGTTGAAAAGACTTCTTTCTTTATTGAGGTTGCAGAGTATTCAGCCTATCAATTAACTCAGTGATGCCAATTTCATAACTATTAAATTCCTCAATCTGAAGATACTGCTTCGTCTTCTAGGATTCTGAGTATATGCGCGGTCCTTATGGGGATGTCCAATGCATTTATTCTTCGTCTGCCGTGCGAGAGGGCTGCGAATTTTAGTATCTCAAAGCAAGATGTAGCTCTGCAAGGATCAGTCATCGAAACGTTCATGTTTAGAGACATTTCTCAATGCCAGTCCCGCTGCATTTTCAACGACGACTGCAAATCGATAAATTTTCAAGAACACGGGGAAAATATATGCGAATTGAATAACAAAGCTACTTATACAGGGATTGAAGATAAGAGGTTTGAACCAAAGCTCACAACAAGAAAGGGTTGGAAGTACATGAGTACAAATTATAGTTATCCTCTGGTAATCATTTTTCAACGCATTCTATGTAATAACCCTATAAGGTATTTACTATTTCATAACACTTTTTGGAACGATGCTGCATTGTTGTGTTTTTCAGTGCTATATTCTATTTGCTGATTTGCATACTTTTCTACTGCTTTATGTTCTACTTATGTAGTGTTCGTTGTTTTATTCTTTTGTGTTGCTCTCTGTTGCGTTATGCTGGGTTGTAATGTTTGCATAGTATTTCATTGCATTGGATTCCATGGCATTGCACCGAATTGCACTGTATTGTATTGTATTGTATCGTACCGTATCGTACCGTATCGTATCGTATCGTATCGTTTCGTATCGTATCGTATCGTATCGTATCGTATCGTATCGTATCGCGTCGCGTCGTATCGTATCGCATTGTACTGTACTGTATTGTATTGTATATTATTGTATTGTATTTTCTTGTACTATATGGTATTGAATTGTGCTGTTTTGTATTGTTTTGTATTGTATTGTATTCTATTGTATTTTCTTGTACTTTATTGTGTTGCATTGTATTATATTTTAGTGTATTGTATTATATTGTATTGTATCGCATTGACATGTACTATTACCAATTGCTTCCATGACAGGTTGGCCATAATTGTCAATACAAAAACCCTTGTGCACCTGGTGTTCTTTGTACAGATATATGTGAATCACCTGGATACAAGTGTCACAACTGTAGGCCAAATGATATTGGTCTTGATTGCAAGCCAGGTGATCTAAAATTGTAACGTATTACACCTTTTTTCGATGTTCTTTATTCTTTCCTTGCTTTCCAAAATTTGTGTTCCACTTGCTTTTTAGCTTAGCACATTGTCCCTCAGACAAGCATACTTGTTAAAAAGCTAAGAACATTATCAGCTGGTCAATTCATCGGCTGAAACAAAGCAAACTTTATTTTCTCGTAATGCTGCTATCAGATGTTTAGAAATTGTATATATACTTATTTAACATATTTCTGAATACACCCGATTTTGTCAATTGTCTTCTTGATAAAAACGTTTTTTGCGGGCTGGCATTATATGAAGTAGGCAAGGTTAAAATCTCGTTATTTTAGTATGGAAAGACTGTCAAGATGCAATGAATGCTGGTCACAGAAAAGACGGAATCAACTTTATCAATCCAACTATGGTTCCTGGCCGACATTTCCCAGCGTTTTGTAAATTTGAGTTGGCTAGTGGCAAAGCGTGGATTGTTATTCAAAGAAGAATAAGCGGGGAAGTGGATTTTAACAGAACATGGCTTGAGTACGAAAATGGTTTTGGGCTGTTTCATGGAAGTTTCTGGCTTGGATTATGGAAAATGCATGATTTAACATATAGACGCGGAAAAACAGCAAGATTGCGCATTGATTTGAAATCAAACATAGGCAGAACCAGAGAAAAGTTTGCAGAGTATGGGGCATTCGCGGTTAACAGTAGCACTGACAAGTACAAATTACATTTGAGATATCATGATAATTATGCCAGCACAGTCGGTGATAGTTTTGCATTTAGGCTAAATGGCATGGCATTCACAACATTTGACAAAGATAATGATGTTAGAGAAGGATCAAGCTGTCCGATAGTTCACAGTGGAGGTTGGTGGTATCGCAATTGCTTTCCTGCAAATCTAAACGGAATTTATCCACTTCCAAGCCATTTAATATCAAATTGTCGAGATTGGGCGAACAATTCAAAATACATGACTTGGGAATCATTTAACTATTGTTATGGAGACATCACGTATTCAGAGATGAGAATAAGCGTTGGTTGAGCTTTTTAAACGCTTCGCACCAGTTTCGTTTGAGCAGCAAAGGGTAAAAGAGTGACTAACAATGAATTAGATTCATTCACCATAGAAACAACATTAATAACTTGTCTATTGCTTGTATCGTTCTTGGCAACAATGGAGAGATAGTAACAACTGATAACACACAGGTAGAACAGGAAAATAAATGATCCTACGACTCTGTAAAAATAAAGGCTTGCTTCTTCCTATTTCCGTTTGTCTATAGTCTGATAAATTCATGTATTGGACGTTCCTTTGTAAATTTCCATTTATTTCTAATTTTAATACAGAGCAAATTAAGTGATAAAAAAATCGACCTGAACTGCATTCAAAATGTTAATTAAATGATGTTATATAAATAGCTTTTGTTACTCGTATTATTATCTTCCTTATTACTACTGCAAAGGAGGGGTAGACAGAAATAGGGTGCATTTTTTACAAATGAACAAGAAATGAAAAGTTTAGGTGAAGGGAATTCCTTTTACAAAGGTGCACAGGAATTTTCTTATAAAATTGAATTGCGAGAACACAACAATACACATTATGAAGATTCTGAAAACTTGATGGGATGAGACTATGGGTAAACCAATGCGAATTGACCCTTTCATCTAAAGAGCGACCAGTTGGCCTGGAGACCTTTAGCAAGAGTTGGCTATTTCTTAAAAAAGGAAGACTAATCCCTTCAAATCTGGGTACACCTTATTGTAAGCATTCATAAAGATTCTTCGATCCTCGCTCTAACAGTACCAAGTTTTGTACCCCTTTGCATTCTAAGCAGGCGCCTTTGATGCTACTGTGCGTTTGTATATTCACTGGAGGGAAAGGGCTTTCACGAAAATAAGACACCATAAATTAGAGGGCAATTTAATACTGGATACTGTCCACGTGGTAACCCCAAAAATTTCTTTAACAGATTTGGTGGAGTATCAATAAATGCAACGCTTTGTTAACGTCACCGTCTTTTTAAATCGCTTCACCAATTGACGTTAAGGCTTCAGCATCCAAGGCAAACATACTTAAAGTATCCGACATTCTCAATTGATAAGATCGAATCTATTATTTTATGATGAGTACTTTGGTGCGACACAAACTAGATTTTTATCCAAGGGTATCACAATGTCAAAGCATTTTTTATCAAGGTTGGGTTGCAGTAAGCGGCAGTAACCATCATTTTTAGGCCAACTTTTGAACACATTTGATGCCTAAGGATACATCATAACCAAAATTTTTTAATACCTTTTGAAGCAGAAAAAGGCATTGATACTGGGCCTACTTCTCTGCTCATTTTATGAATGATTCTCATTTGCATTTTGAATAAGTTCGAAGATTTGAAAATGGTCTGTGCCAAGTGGACGCGGCAATTTTGGTAAATGACGGTTAAACGGAATTCCAGTGCAAAAAGTCAACAAAGATGACATTACGAAGTAAGGATTTACTTCAAAGCAAAACTGATAGAGCTTAGAATAGCTTTTTTCCAATCAGTTCAATGAAACCTGTAACAATGCAAAACTTGAAGTATTGCAGTAAACTATAAAGTATTCTTTTAATTCATATAAAAACTTACAATACATAGTATAAGTTAGTTTACATTAAACTACTTTACAAAATACTAACGGGACGGGACAACATGAGCCTGTGACAATGACTATTCTGTGGCCATAAACATAACCACATTCGGCTGCAATAAAAATAAACATACCTTTTCATTACTTTAGAAAGAATAAGAATATGTAAAAATGTTGATGTATATGTATTTTCAAGAATTAAGAAAACCATTGAAACTTGAGCTATTTTAAGATGACCACTTTTAACCATTTAAGTAAAACGATTATACCTAGAGTTTGATGAATTATTGATTAATAACCTTTCTTAAATATTTAACTTTTGATAATAGGATATCATTTGTTATACATTTTTATGACCTAACATAGAAGCATCTAAATTCTCCAAGCAGAAACCCTAAACAAAGGCTCAGTCTAAACACTTTGTTTAAACAATTGCATTTGATCTAAAGCAGAACAACATCATGCATTTTCTTAGTTTACAAGCCATCAGCACTGAACCTTCTTAAAAGCAAACAGCATTGAACCTTCTTAAAAGCAAACAGCATTGAACCCTCTTAAAAGCAATCAGCACTGAACCCTCTTAAAAGCAATCAGCACTGAACCTTCTTAAAAGCAATCAGCACTGAACCTTCTTAAAAGCAAACAGCATTGAACCCTCTTAAAAGCAATCAGCACTGCACCCTCTTAAAAGCAATCAGCACTGAACCTTCTTAAAAGCAAACAGCATTGAACCTTCTTAAAAGCAAACAGCATTGAACCCTCTTAAAAGCAATCAGCACTGCACCCTCTTAAAAGCAATCAGCACTGAACCTTCTTAAAAGCAATCAGCACTGAACCTTCTTAAAAGCAATCAGCACTGAACCTTCTTAAAAGCAATCAGCACTGAACCTTCTTAAAAGCAATCAGCACTGAACCTTCTTAAAAGCAAACAGCATTGAACCCTCTTCAAAGCAATCAGCACTGAACCCTCTTCAAAGCAATCAGCACTGAACCCTCTTAAAAGCAATCAGCACTGAACCTTCTTAAAAGCAATCAGCACTGAACCTTCTTAAAAGCAATCAGCACTGAACCTTCTTAAAAGCAAACAGCATTGAACCCTCTTCAAAGCAATCAGCACTGAACCCTCTTCAAAGCAATCAGCACTGAACCCTCTTAAAAGCAATCAGCACTGAACCCTCTTAAAAGCAATCAGCACTGAACCCTCTTAAAAGCAATCAGCACTGAACCCTCTTAAAAGCAAACAGCATTGAACCCTCTTAAAAGCAATCAGCACTGAACCCTCTTCAAAGCAATCAGCACTGAACCCTCTTAAAAGCAATCAGCACTGAACCTTCTTAAAAGCAATCAGCACTGAACCTTCTTAAAAGCAATCAGCACTGAACCTTCTTAAAAGTAAACAGCATAGAACCCTCTTAAAAGCAATCAGCACCGAATCTTCTTAAAAGCAATCAGGACCGAACCTTCTTAAAAGCAATCAGCACTGAACCCTCTTAAAAGCAAACAGCATTGAACCCTCTTAAAAGCAATCAGCACCGAACCTTCTTAAAAGCAATCAGCACTGAACCTTCTTAAAAGCAATCAGCACTGAACCTTCTTAAAAGCAATCAGCACTGAACCTTCTTAAAAGCAAACAGCATTGAACCTTCTTAAAAGCAATCAGCACTGAACCTTCTTAAAAACAATCAGCACTGAACCCTCTTAAAAGCAATCAGCACTGCACCCTCTTCAAAGCAATCAGCACTGAACCTTCTTAAAAGCAATCAGCACTGAACCTTCTTAAAAGCAAACAGCATTGAACCTTCTTAAAAGCAATCAGCACTGAACCCTCTTAAAAGCAAACAGCACTGAACCTTCTTAAAAGCAATCAGCACTGAACCTTCTTAAAAGCAATCAGCACTGAACCTTCTTAAAAGCAAACAGCACTGAACCTTCTTAAAAGCAATCAGCACTGAACCTTCTTAAAAGCAATCAGCACTGCACCCTCTTCAAAGCAATCAGCACTGAACCTTCTTAAAAGCAATCAGCACTGCACCCTCTTCAAAGCAATCAGCACTGAACCTTCTTAAAAGCAATCAGCACTGAACCCTCTTAAAAGCAATCAGCACTGCACCCTCTTCAAAGCAATCAGCACTGAACCTTCTTAAAAGCAATCAGCACTGAACCCTCTTAAAAGCAATCAGCACTGCACCCTCTTCAAAGCAATCAGCACTGAACCTTCTTAAAAGCAATCAGCACTGAACCTTCTTAAAAGCAAACAGCATTGAACCTTCTTAAAAGCAATCAGCACTGAACCTTCTTAAAAGCAAACAGCACTGAACCTTCTTAAAAGCAATCAGCACTGAACCTTCTTAAAAGCAATCAGCACTGAACCCTCTTAAAAGCAAACAGCACTGAACCTTCTTAAAAGCAATCAGCACTGAACCTTCTTAAAAGCAATCAGCACTGAACCTTCTTAAAAGCAAACAGCACTGAACCTTCTTAAAAGCAATCAGCGCTGAACCTTCTTAAAAGCAATCAGCACTGAACCTTCTTAAAAGCAATCAGCACTGAACCCTCTTAAAAGCAAACAGCATTGAACCTTCTTAAAAGCAAACAGCATTGAACCTTCTTAAAAGCAATCAGCACTGAACCCTCTTAAAAGCAAACAGCATTGAACCTTCTTAAAAGCAAACAGCATTGAACCTTCTTAAAAGCAATCAGCACTGAACCTTCTTAAAAGCAATCAGCACTGAACCCTCTTAAAAGCAAACAGCATTGAACCTTCTTAAAAGCAATCAGCACTGAACCTTCTTAAAAGCAATCAGCACTGAACCTTCTTAAAAGCAAACAGCATTGAACCTTCTTAAAAGCAATCAGCACTGAACCTTCTTAAAAGCAATCAGCACTGAACCTTTTTAAAAGCAATCAGCACTGAACCTTCTTAAAAGCAATCAGCACTGAACCTTCTTAAAAGCAAACAGCACTGAACCTTCTTAAAAGCAATCAGCGCTGAACCTTCTTAAAAGCAATCAGCACTGAACCTTCTTAAAAGCAATCAGCACTGAACCCTCTTAAAAGCAAACAGCATTGAACCTTCTTAAAAGCAAACAGCATTGAACCTTCTTAAAAGCAATCAGCACTGAACCCTCTTAAAAGCAAACAGCATTGAACCTTCTTAAAAGCAAACAGCATTGAACCTTCTTAAAAGCAATCAGCACTGAACCTTCTTAAAAGCAATCAGCACTGAACCCTCTTAAAAGCAAACAGCATTGAACCTTCTTAAAAGCAATCAGCACTGAACCTTCTTAAAAGCAATCAGCACTGAACCTTCTTAAAAGCAAACAGCATTGAACCTTCTTAAAAGCAATCAGCACTGAACCTTCTTAAAAGCAATCAGCACTGAACCTTCTTAAAAGCAATCAGCACTGAACCTTCTTAAAAGCAAACAGCATTGAACCTTCTTAAAAGCAATCAGCACTGAACCTTCTTAAAAGCAAACAGCACTGAACCTTCTTAAAAGCAATCAGCACTGAACCTTCTTAAAAGCAATCAGCACTGAACCCTCTTAAAAGCAAACAGCATTGAACCCTCTTAAAAGCAATCAGCACCGAATCTTCTTAAAAGCAATCAGCACCGAACCTTCTTAAAAGCAATCAGCACTGAACCTTCTTAAAAGCAATCAGCAATGAACCTTCTTAAAAGCAATCAGCACTGAACCTTCTTAAAAGCAATCAGCACTGAACCTTCTTAAAAGCAATCAGCACTGAACCTTCTTAAAAGCAATCAGCACTGAACCTTCTTAAAAGCAATCAGCACTGAAGCTTCTTAAAAACAATCAGCACTGAACCTTGTTAAGAACTATCAGCATTGAACCCTCTTAAAAGCAATCCGCACCGAACCTTCTTAAAAGCAATCAGCACCGAATCTTCTTAAAAGCAATCTGCACTGAACCTTCTTAAAAGCAATCAGCACTGAACCTTCTTAAAAGCAATCAGCACTGAACCTTCTTAAAAGCAATCAGCACTGAACCTTCTTAAAAGCAATCAGCACTGAACCTTCTTAAAAGCAATCTGCACTGAACCTTCTTAAGAACAATCAGCATTGAACACTCTTAAAAGCAATCAGCACCGAACCTTCTTAAAAGCAATCAGCACTGAACCCTCTTAAAAGCAATCAGCACTGAACCCTCTTAAAAGCAAACAGCATTGAACCCTCTTAAAAGCAATCAGCACCGAACCTTCTTAAAAGCAATCAGCACTGAACCTTCTTAAAAGCAATCAGCAATGAACCTTCTTAAAAGCAATCAGCACTGAACCTTCTTAAAAGCAATCAGCACTGAACCTTCTTAAAAGCAATCAGCACTGAACCTTCTTAAAAGCAATCTGCACTGAACCTTCTTAAGAACAATCAGCATTGAACCCTCTTAAAAGCAATCAGCACCGAACCTTCTTAAAAGCAATCAGAAATGAACCCTCTTAAAAGCAATCAGCTCTGAACCCTCTTAAAAGCAATCAGCACAGAACCCTGTTAAAAGCAATCAGCACTGAACCTTCTTAAAAGCAATCAGCACTGAACCTTCTTAAAAGCAATCAGCACTGAACCTTCTTAAAAACAATCAGCACTGAACCTTCTTAAGAACAATCAGCATTGAACCCTCTTAAAAGCAATCCGCACCGAACCTTCTTAAAAGCAATCAGCACTGAACCTTCTTGAAAGCAATCAGCACTGAACCTTCTTAAAAGCAATCAGCACTGAACCTTCTTAAAAGCAATCAGCACTGAAGCTTCTTAAAAACAATCAGCACTGAACCTTGTTAAGAACTATCAGCATTGAACCCTCTTAAAAGCAATCCGCACCGAACCTTCTTAAAAGCAATCAGCACCGAATCTTCTTAAAAGCAATTTGCACTGAACCTTCTTAAAAGCAATCAGCACTGAACCTTCTTAAAAGCAATCAGCACTGAACCTTCTTAAAAGCAATCAGCACTGAACCTTCTTAAAAGCAATCTGCACTGAACCTTCTTAAGAACAATCAGCATTGAACCCTCTTAAAAGCAATCAGCACCGAACCTTCTTAAAAGCAATCAGCACTGAACCCTCTTTAAAGCAATCAGCACTGAACCCTCTTAAAAGCAAACAGCATTGAACCCTCTTAAAAGCAATCAGCACCGAACCTTCTTAAAAGCAATCAGCACTGAACCTTCTTAAAAGCAATCAGCAATGAACCTTCTTAAAAGCAATCAGCACTGAACCTTCTTAAAAGCAATCAGCACTGAACCTTCTTAAAAGCAATCAGCACTGAACCCTCTTAAAAGCAATCAGCACTGAACCTTCTTAAAAGCAATCAGCTCTGAACCCTCTTAAAAGCAATCAGCACTGAACCCTCTTAAAAGCAATCAGCACTGAACCTTCTTAAAAGCAATCAGCACTGAACCTTCTTAAAAGCAATCAGCACTGAACCTTCTTAAAAGCAATCAGCACTGAACCTTCTTAAAAGCAATCAGCACTGAACCCTCTTAAAAGAAAACAGCATTGAACCCTCTTAAAAGCAATCAGCACCGAATCTTCTTAAAAGCAATCTGCACTGAACCTTCTTAAAAGCAATCAGCACTGAACCTTCTTAAAAGCAATCAGCACTGAACCTTCTTACAAGCAATCAGCACTGAACCTTCTTAAGAACAATAAGCATTGAACCCTCTTAAAAGCAATCAGCACCGAACCTTCTTAAAAGCAATCAGCACTGAACCCTCTTAAAAGCAATCAACACTGAACCCTCTTAAAAGCAAACAGCATTGAACCCTCTTAAAAGCAATCAGCACCGAATCTTCTTAAAAGCAACCAGCACTGAACCTTCTTAAAAGCAATCAGCACTGAACCTTCTTAAAAGCAATCAGCACTGAACCTTCTTAAAAGCAATCAGCACTGAACCTTCTTAAGAACAATCAGCATTGAACCTTCTTGAAAACAATCAGCACTGAACCTTCTTAAAAGCAATCAGCACTCAACCTTCTTAAAAGCAATCAGCACTGAACCTTCTTAAAAGCACTCCGCACCGAACCTTCTTAAAAGCAATCAGCACTGAACCTTCTTAAAAGCAATCAGCCCTGAACCTTCTTAAAAGCAATCAGCACTGAACCCTCTTAAAAGGAAACAGCATTGAACCCTCTTAAAAGCAATCAGCACCGAATCTTCTTAAAAGCAATCAGCACTGAACCTTCTTAAAAGCAATCAGCACTGAACCCTCTTCAAAGCAAACAGCATTGAACCCATTTAAAAGCAATCAGCACCGAATCTTTTTAAAAGCAATCAGCACTGAACCTTCTTAAAAGCAATCAGCACTGAACCCTCTTAAAAGCCATCAGCACTGAACCTTCTTAAAAGCAATCAGCTCTGAACCCTCTTAAAAGCAATCAGCACTGAACCCTCTTAAAAGCAATCAGCACTGAACCTTCTTAAAAGCAATCAGCACTGAACCTTCTTAAAAGCAATCAGCACTGAACCTTCTTAAAAACAATCAGCACTGAACCTTCTTAAGAAAAATCAGCATTGAACCCTCTTCAAAGCAATCCGCACCGAACCTTCTTAAAAGCAATCAGCATTGAACCTTCTTAAAAGCAATCAGCACTGAATCCTCTTAAAAGAAAACATTATTGAACCCTCTTAAAAGCAATCAGCACCGAATCTTCTTAAAAGCAATCTGCACTGAACCTTCTTAAAAGCAATCAGCACTGAACCTTCTTAAAAGCAATCAGCACTGAACCTTCTTACAAGCAATCAGCACTGAACCTTCCAAAGAACAATCAGCATTGAACCCTCTTAAAAGCAATCAGCACCGAACCTTCTTAAAAGCAATCAGCACTGAACCCTCTTAAAAGCAATCAGCACTGAACCCTCTTAAAAGCAAACAGCATTGAACCCTCTTAAAAGCAATCAGCACCGAATCTTCTTAAAAGCAATCAGCACTGAACCTTCTTAAAAGCAATCAGCATTGAACCTTCTTAAAAGCAATCAGCACTGAACCTTCTTAAAAACAATCAGCACTGAACCTTCTTAAGAAAAATCAGCATTGAACCCTCTTCAAAGCAATCAGCACCGAACCTTCTTAAAAGCAATCAGCACTGAACCCTCTTAAAAGCAATCAGCACTGAACCCTCTTAAAAGCAAACAGCATTGAACCCTCTTAAAAGCAATCAGCACCGAATCTTCTTAAAAGCAATCAGCACTGAACCTTCTTAAAAGCAATCAGCATTGAACCTTCTTAAAAGCAATCAGCACTGAACCTTCTTAAAAACAATCAGCACTGAACCTTCTTAAGAAAAATCAGCATTGAACCCTCTTCAAAGCAATCCGCACCGAACCTTCTTAAAAGCAATCAGCATTGAACCTTCTTAAAAGCAATCAGCACTGAATCCTCTTAAAAGAAAACATTATTGAACCCTCTTAAAAGCAATCAGCACCGAATCTTCTTAAAAGCAATCTGCACTGAACCTTCTTAAAAGCAATCAGCACTGAACCTTCTTAAAAGCAATCAGCACTGAACCTTCTTACAAGCAATCAGCACTGAACCTTCCAAAGAACAATCAGCATTGAACCCTCTTAAAAGCAATCAGCACCGAACCTTCTTAAAAGCAATCAGCACTGAACCCTCTTAAAAGCAATCAGCACTGAACCCTCTTAAAAGCAAACAGCATTGAACCCTCTTAAAAGCAATCAGCACCGAATCTTCTTAAAAGCAATCAGCACTGAACCTTCTTAAAAGCAAACAGCATTGAACCTTCTTAAAAGCAATCAGCACTGAACCTTCTTAAAAGCAATCAGCACTGAACCTTCTTAAAAGCAATCAGCATGCAACCTTCTTGAAAACAATCAGCACTGAACCTTCTTAAAAGCAATCAGCACTCAACCTTCTTAAAAGCAATCAGCACTGAACCTTCTTAAAAGCAATCAGCACTGAACCCTGTTATAAGCAAACAGCATTGAACCCTCTTGAAACAAACAGCATTGAACCCTCTTAAAAGCAATCAGCGCTGAACCTTCTTAAAAGCAATCAGCACTGAACCCTCTTAAAAGCAATCAGCACTGAACCTTCTTAAAAGCAATCAGCTCTGAACCCTCTTAAAAGCAATCAGCACTGAACCCTCTTAAAAGCAATCAGCACTGAACCTTCTTAAAAGCAATCAGCACTGAACCTTCTTAAAAGCAATCAGCACTGAACCTTCTTAAAAACAATCAGCACTGAACCCTCTTCAAAGCAAACAGCATTGAACCCATTTAAAAGCAATCAGCACCGAATCTTTTTAAAAGCAATCAGCACTGAACCTTCTTAAAAGCAATCAGCACTGAACCCTCTTAAAAGCCATCAGCACTGAACCTTCTTAAAAGCAATCAGCTCTGAACCCTCTTAAAAGCAATCAGCACTGAACCCTCTTAAAAGCAATCAGCACTGAACCTTCTTAAAAGCAATCAGCACTGAACCTTCTTAAAAGCAATCAGCACTGAACCTTCTTAAAAACAATCAGCACTGAACCTTCTTAAGAAAAATCAGCATTGAACCCTCTTCAAAGCAATCCGCACCGAACCTTCTTAAAAGCAATCAGCATTGAACCTTCTTAAAAGCAATCAGCACTGAATCCTCTTAAAAGAAAACATTATTGAACCCTCTTAAAAGCAATCAGCACCGAATCTTCTTAAAAGCAATCTGCACTGAACCTTCTTAAAAGCAATCAGCACTGAACCTTCTTAAAAGCAATCAGCACTGAACCTTCTTACAAGCAATCAGCACTGAACCTTCCAAAGAACAATCAGCATTGAACCCTCTTAAAAGCAATCAGCACCGAACCTTCTTAAAAGCAATCAGCACTGAACCCTCTTAAAAGCAATCAGCACTGAACCCTCTTAAAAGCAAACAGCATTGAACCCTCTTAAAAGCAATCAGCACCGAATCTTCTTAAAAGCAATCAGCACTGAACCTTCTTAAAAGCAATCAGCACTGAACCTTCTTAAAAGCAATCAGCACTGAACCTTCTTAAAAGCAATCAGCACTGAACCTTTTTAAAAGCAATCAGCATGCAACCTTCTTGAAAACAATCAGCACTGAACCCTCTTAAAAGCAATCAGCACTCAACCTTCTTAAAAGCAATCAGCACTGAACCTTCTTAAAAGCAATCAGCACTGAACCCTGTTATAAGCAAACAGCATTGAACCCTCTTGAAACAAACAGCATTGAACCCTCTTAAAAGCAATCAGCGCTGAACCTTCTTAAAAGCAATCAGCATTGAACCTTCTTCAAAGCAATCAGCACTGAACCCTCTTAAAAATAATCAGCACTGAACCTTCTTAAAAGCAATCAACACTGAACCTTCTTATAAGCAAACAGCATTGAACCCTCTTGAAACAAACAGCATTGAACCCTCTTAAAAGCAATCAGCGCTGAACCTTTTTAAAAGCAATCAGCATTGAACCTTCTTCAAAGCAATCAGCACTGAACCCTCTTAAAAGCAATCAGCACTGAACCTTCTTAAAAGCAATCAGCACTGAACCTTCTTAAAAGCAATCAGCACTGAACCCTCTTAAAAGCAAACAGCATTGAACCTTCTTAAATGCAATCAGCACCGAATCTTCTTAAAAGCAATCTGCACTGAACCATCTTAAAAGCAATCAGCACTGAACCTTCTTAAAAGCAATCAGCACTGAACCTTGTTAAAAGCAATCAGCACTGAACCTTCTTAAGAACAATCAGCATTGAACCCTCTTAAAAGCAATCAGCACCGAACCTTCTTAAAAGCAATCAGCACTGAACCTTCTTAAAAGCAATCAGCACTGAACCTTCTTAAGAACAATCAGCATTGAACCCTCTTAAAAGCAATCAGCACCGAACCTTCTTAAAAGCAATCAGCACTGAACCCTCTTAAAAGCAATCAGCACTGAACCCTCTTAAAAGCAATCAGCATTGAACCTTCTTAAAAGCAATCAGCACTCAACCTTCTTAAAAGCAATCAGCATTGAACCTTCTTAAAAGCAATCAGCACTTAACCTTCTTAAAAGCAATCAGCACTGAACCCTCTTAAAAGCAATCAGCACTCAACCTTCTTAAAAGCAATCAGCATTGAACCTTCTTAAAAGCAATCAACACTCAACCTTCTTAAAAGCAATCAGCATTGAACCTTCTTAAAAGCAATCAGCACTTAACCTTCTTAAAAGCAATCAACACTGAACCTTCTTATAAGCAAACAGCATTGAACCCTCTTGAAACAAACAGCATTGAACCCTCTTAAAAGCAATCAGCGCTGAACCTTCTTAAAAGCAATCAGCATTGAACCTTCTTCAAAGCAATCAGCACTGAACCCTCTTAAAAGCAATCATTACTGAACCCTCTTAAAAGCAATCAGCACTGAACCTTCTTCAAAGCAATCAGCACTGAACCCTCTTCAAAGCAATCAGCACTGAACCTTCTTAAAAGCAATCAGCATTGAACCTTCTTCAAAGCAATCAGCACTGAACCTTCTTAAAAGCAATCAGCACTGAACCTTCTTAAAAGCAAACAGCACTGAACCTTCTTCAAAGCAATCAGCACTGCACCCTCTTCAAAGCAATCAGCACTGAACCTCCTTAAAAGCAATCAGCACTGAACCTTCTTAAAAGCAATCAGCATTGAACCCTCTTATAAGCAAACAGCACTGAACCTTCTTAAAAGCAATCAGCACTGAACCTTCTTAAAAGCAAACAGCATTGAGCCTTCTTAAAAGCAATCAGCATTGAACCTTCTTCAAAGCAATCAGCACTGAACCTTCTTAAAAGCAATCAGCACTGAACCTTCTTAAAAGCAATCAGCACTGCACCCTCTTCAAAGCAATCAGCACTGCACCCTCTTCAAAGCAATCAGCACTGAACCTTCTTAAAAGCAATCAGCACTGAACCTTCTTAAAAGCAATCAGCACTGAACCTTCTTCAAAGCAATCAGCACTGCACCCTCTTCAAAGCAATCAGCACTGAACCTTCTTAAAAGCAATCAGCACTGAACCTTCTTAAAAGCAATCAGCATTGAACCCTCTTATAAGCAAACAGCACTGAACCTTCTTAAAAGCAATCAGCACTGAACCTCCTTAAAAGCAATCAGCACTGAACCTTCTTCAAAACAATCTGCACTGAACCCTCTTAAAAGCAAACAGCATTGAGCCCTCTTAAAAGCAATCAGCACTGAACCTTCTTAAAAGCAGTCAGCACTGAACCTTCTTAAAAGCAATCAGCACTGAACCTTCTTCAAAGCAATCAGCACTGAACCTTCTTCAAAGCAATCAGCACTGAACCTTCTTAAAAGCAATCAGCACTGAACCTTCTTATAAGCAAACAGCACTGAACCTTCTTAAAAGCAATCAGCACTGAACCTTCTTCAAAGCAATCAGCACTGAACCTTCTTAAAAGCAATCAGCATTGAACCCTCTTATAAGCAAACAGCACTGAACCTTCTTAAAAGCAATCAGCACTGAACCTCCTTAAAAGCAATCAGCACTGAACCTTCTTCAAAACAATCTGCACTGAACCCTCTTAAAAGCAAACAGCATTGAGCCCTCTTAAAAGCAATCAGCACTGAACCTTTTTAAAAGCAGTCAGCACTGAACCTTCTTAAAAGCAATCAGCACTGAACCTTCTTCAAAGCAATCAGCACTGAACCCTCTTCAAAGCAATCAGCACTGAACCTTCTTAAAAGCAATCAGCACTGAACCTTCTTAAAAGCAATCAGCACTGAACCTTCTTAAAAGCAATCAGCACTGAACCTTCTTAAAAGCAATCAGCACTGAACCTTCTTAAAAGCAAACAGCACTGAACCTTCTTAAAAGCAATCAGCACTGAACCTTCTTCAAAGCAATCAGCACTGAACCTTCTTAAAAGCAATCAGCATTGAACCCTCTTATAAGCAAACAGCACTGAACCTTCTTAAAAGCAATCAGCACTGAACCTCCTTAAAAGCAATCAGCACTGAACCTTCTTCAAAACAATCTGCACTGAACCCTCTTAAAAGCAAACAGCATTGAGCCCTCTTAAAAGCAATCAGCACTGAACCTTTTTAAAAGCAGTCAGCACTGAACCTTCTTAAAAGCAATCAGCACTGAACCTTCTTCAAAGCAATCAGCACTGAACCTTCTTAAAAGCAATCAGCACTGAACCTTCTTAAAAGCAATCAGCACTGAACCTTCTTAAATGCAATCAGCACTGAACCTTCTTAAAAGCAATCAGCATTGAACCCTCTTATAAGCAAACAGCACTGAACCCTCTTAAAAGCAATCAGCACTGAACCTTCTTAAAAGCAATCAGCACTGAACCTTTTTAAAAGCAATCAGCACTGAACCTTCTTAAAAGCAATCAGCACTGGACCTTCTTAAAAGCAATCAGCACTGCACCCTCTTAAAAGCAATCAGCACTGAACCCTCTTATAAGCAAACAGCATTGAACCCTCTTAAAAGCAAACAGCACTGAACCTTCTTAAAAGCAATCAGCACTGAACCTTCTTGAAAGCAATCAGCATTGAACCTTCTTGAAAGCAATCAGCATTGAACCCTCTTATAAGCAAACAGCATTGAACCCTCTTAAAAGCAATCAGCACTGAACCTTCTTAAAAGCAATCAGCACTGAACCTTCTTAAAAGCAATCAGCACTGAACCTTCTTGAAAGCAATCAGCATTGAACCTTCTTGAAAGCAATCAGCATTGAACCTTCTTGAAAGCAATCAGCATTGAACCCTCTTATAAGCAAACAGCATTGAACCCTCTTAAAAGCAAACAGCACTGAACCTTCTTAAAAGCAATCAGCACTGAACCTTCTTGAAAGCAATCAGCATTGAACCTTCTTGAAAGCAATCAGCATTGAACCCTCTTATAAGCAAACAGCATTGAACCCTCTTAAAAGCAATCAGCACTGAACCTTCTTAAAAGCAATCAGCACTGAACCCTCTTCAAAGCAATCAGCACTGAACCTTCTTGAAAGCAATCAGCATTGAACCTTCTTGAAAGCAATCAGCATTGAACCCTCTTATAAGCAAACAGCATTGAACCCTCTTAAAAGCAATCAGCACTGAACCTTCTTAAAAGCAATCAGCACTGAACCTTCTTAAAAGCAATCAGCACTGAACCTTCTTAAAAGCAATCAGCACTGGACCTTCTTAAAAGCAATCAGCATTGAACCTTCTTGAAAGCAATCAGCATTGAACCTTCTTGAAAGCAATCAGCACTGCACCCTCTTAAAAGCAATCAGCACTGAACCCTCTTATAAGCAAACAGCATTGAACCCTCTTAAAAGCAAACAGCACTGAACCTTCTTAAAAGCAATCAGCACTGAACCTTCTTAAAAGCAATCAGCACTGAACCCTCTTAAAAGCAATCAGCACTGAACCTTCTTAAAAGCAATCAGCACTAAACCCTCTTAAAAGCAATCAGCACTGAACCCTGTTATAAGCAAACAGCATTGAACCCTCTTAAAAGCAAACAGCATTGAACCCTTATAAAAGCAATCAGCACCGAACCTTCTTAAAAGCAATCAGCACTGAACCTTCTTAAAAGCAATCAGCACTGAACCTTCTTAAAAGCAATCAGCACTGAACCTTCTTAAAAGCAATCAGCACTGAACCCTCTTAAAAGCAATCAGCACTGAACCTTCTTAAATGCAATCAGCACTGAACTTTCCTAACTATTTGAGGACCAAAAATTACTTTCATAAAGTGGCGTTATGCATGGTGTGCAACTTTAAGCACAAAACTAAGGGCCCCCACACCATTAGGCCCCTAGGGGGCCTCATCGAAATTTTGTGAAATTTTTTTTCGGTACAAGCGTTTTTTATTTATTTTCATGCTTGTGTTAGTTAATATTGTTTAAAAATTGCATGTAAAAGTTATGCAGTTAAGGGTAATTTCGGGCTTAGACTGTAAACTTCATTTGCAAAAAATAGGGGGCCCCCAAACCCCTAATTTGACTAAGGGCCCCACACTGCTCTGTTACGCCACTGCTTTCATATACCAAAATTCTTAAAAAAACGTGCAATTGAATTCACCCTGTCGTCAAACAAATCCTACCAATGATTTTTATATTCATTTTATGCAGTATCAGGCCTCAGACACATGTTTTCAAACGAAGTATTTGCTTTGGAAGTCTGAGTACTAAGATCTGGTCGTAGCTAACATCATTGTAAACATGCGTCTTTTTCTTTGCAGAATATTCTTGTATAAAAAGGGATTTCAACGAGTAAGCTGTAAAATCCATACTAAGAATTATTGCATTTGCTTCATTCGTTTTCTAATTCACGGTTAAATTGAATTGAACGTTTTCTTCATTATCGTCTCTCCTTTGTGGTTGGCACTTATTCCTGATTTTTCCCTCGCGACTGGTTTTCATTCCAAGACACCGAAAAATCTCTTTGAAGGCAGTTCGAAATTGTGGATGGGACACAGCATAGATAAATGGGTTTAAAGTCGAATTTAGATATGTTAGCAGTTTGATAAGTGTATGATACCATTCATGTTGAGGCCAAAATCCATTTATGTATCCTTTGGTAACATTGTATCGACTGGTTACAATGAACGGACTCCAACATATAACAAATGCCAAAATTACAATAAAAATAGTTTTTGTCGACTTCTTTTCATTAATTCTGTAATTACAATTGCCGATGCTTGATTTGTTTCTATATTTTATTGTACAGATTATGCTAATGTAGCTGACCGTTATGATTAAAACAGGAACAATGTAGAATAACACTGCAAGAACATACAAGTATACCAAATACCATAAGAAATGTTCCAGTACAAATATGTATGGTAACCCAACAATAATGCTTGTGATCCAGAGCACAGACAACAGTTTTAAAATGTTCGTACGTGTGGCTACCGTTCTGTGTATCAATGGTCTCCTTATGGCAACTGCCCGATCGATGCTGATAATACATAAATGCAAAATGGATGCAGTTAAGCACATGATATCAATCATACCAAAAATGCCCCAGAAAAGTATTTTTTGGTTATGGTCCAGACAAGACCGCCCTGCCACCATAAAAACGTATAGTGGGATAGTAACTGTTCCTACCATTAGGTCAGTGGCGGCCAAGGAGAAAAGCAAATACCTCGTTGCTAGACATAACTCTATCTTCCTTTGGTAGAGGGCATAGCATACAATGCCGTTCGATGTAACGCAACACACTGCAAGTAGTATTACGGCTGCTGTTGAAAGTATCTCTTCTGGTTGCATTTCTTTCACTTTATTCCACTTGATAAAATATAAATTCTTAAGATATCCTTACCATGTGCATAATATCAAACTCTTCAGCTTTGGTATTCTGTCTTTGCAACTCAGTAGTCATGCATATGATGTTATATCAATTGCTTAATCTTTGCTGTGCTGATTGATATACCCAGCTTATCACCGTGAATGAAACCACACTCTGAAGCTGCCTGCAGATGCTTGGCTATCGTACGATATTATAAATAAACTCAGCTTGATTTAGAACAGGGAAATAGGTTTCATAAATGGCCAACCACATTTCCGTTCCGACATTTCTTTGACATAAGTAATAACCGACTCTTTCCGCAAACCTAATAAGCTCTTACACGTTAGCGTTTTAGAGCTTCATCATGTGTTTCCTTGTCCTAAAGATGATGTAATTGTAGGATTATGCTATAATTGCCTTTACTCGTCAACATCGAAGCTTGTTCAGTCTAGACATTAGGATAGGGGTTGGATTTCTTCGAGACGGAAGCCAAAACAATCTACAAACGGGATAGTTTTGACCATCTATCAGAAAATATTTTGCTAGGATAGTTTCGAAACGGAGCTCTAAGTGATTTATTTCTTCTCGGGACATTTAACACCACACCTGAATGAGGTCTAACAAGTACCACTTCAAGAAGCAACCTTGGTTTTTTAGCATTCTCTTAAAGTTCTTGAAAGTTCTGGAAAATAAATTAAGCCAATACTGCAATACTGTAATTATTGTTTAGAACTGATGATACTGTGTCGAATAAATGAAATCTAAAAACCGTCTTTTTATATTTAAAGAAACTTATTTTTGTCCATCACAAGTGTCAGAGATTTGTTGTTAGGCAATTGTGAGCCTTAAATTCTATTTATCTTTTTGGTCAAAAATGCAGGCGAATCAATAAACAAAGGTTGGCAAGCATGACCTAGGACAGGGACGGATCCAGGGTGGGTCCAATGGGTCCATGGACCCACTCGAGTTTGCTGATGAAACTTTATCAAAACAATGATTCTAAAATCACAGACAATTATTCCCAGGAAGAAATTGTTCAAGTATTTCACATTCAAATGTTTTGTCCCTTTATGTCAGTCTATTTCCTATGCTTTATCATATTGCGGCATAATCGTGCAGCATTCCGCAGAGGTTGGGTCCACTTGTTACTAAAAATGGAAATTTCATTTGAAGTTTTGAAGGTAAAAAGAGCAATAAATGCTAAATAGGTAGCAATGTTACAATTGAATGCAGTTATTGATAATTTTGCTCATTTTCTCAACACGAATTGAAGAATTAGTGCAATTGCACCTGCTTAAAAATAAGGGTTTTTGTTGAAAGAGCATTTCCATGGAAAAAAGGGCGTGGCCCTATAAGAGCCTCCACCCTGGACCCACTCGTCATTTTTCCTGGATCCGCCCCTGACCTAGGAAAAAGTGAACAAAAAATAGTACACGTTCTCCTTTTAATATTTGAAAACAAGCTCTTATAGACTAAGATTCGACCGAAAAAAAGAAATACATAAGAAACAAAGGGATGACGTTCAACAAAACCTATGATATGAAGTACCAAAAGAAATAGAAACATAGGAAAAAAACAACAGTATAGAATGAATATAAATTGCACTGAAACAATTACAGAGACTCCTTTATGAAGCAATTGAAGCAATAGTTAAGTCTGGACACTATTGTGCACAAGATGTTGCAATACAGAACGCAAAAAAAGTGAAATCTGAAGCTGAAATTAACTGAAAATACAAAACGTGGAGATAAAACTAAAAAAGTTTTTTTGTGCAAAATTCGTTGAAATCGTGAAAGTATTTTATCTTTATCATAATACATCCCAAAGTAGATTTGTCTTCCCGAAGAAACTGCCAAAATTGATTATTTTTTCTTTAGATATAGTGCTTTTACGATTTCATATATACAATCCACGTAGACAATTTCCTCAAGTTTTTCAAACGATAGGTAATCAGGTGTACTTCAAAAAGGCTCATTCTAATTCTGAGACAATAGCTTGACATGAACCTGTTAATTTAGCTGATAGGAAATTTCATTTTTTGTAGAGGTTGGAACAACTATCTTCCCTATTTAAAAAAGCACAGAATTTGACTAAATCTACTATTCGAATTAATTTGCCAACTTTTGTTTAATATTTCGCTCACTGCAGACTGTCCAGCAGTACCTCATACAACCCTGTCACATTCGTAGGACTAGAAATACCTAAACAGGAAGTAGCGGGGACAGCTGCTGAATTCTTCTGTTTTCTTATTTGCTTTCCCTCTTTCCTACTCATTTTTCTATTTTCCCAATCTGGTATCCCTAAGTGTTCTAGGCGTTCAAGTAAATTAAAACAATTTGTTACAATAACAACAACGAAGGAAAACAAGTCAAAATAAAGCAGTAATTTTAAAATGGACGTTCTTGTCTCCTTTTCAAATTAAACTTTCTCCTCTTCATAAACCATGTCTTCTTGGACTTCCAGTGGATTTCTTATATGTTTTTTGCAACTTTCAAACATCTCTTTAAATGCTTTTCTAAATTGACTTTGAAATATAGCGTAGATAAACGGATTTAATGCAGAATTTACATATGAAATTAGCTTAATGACAACGTAATACCAATGAACGCTAGGCCTGCTCCCACTGACATATGCTGTAACAAGAATATACCCACTAAGACATACAAAAGGCGTCCAGCAAATTACAAATACTAGGATAATTGCGCTGAGAGTGCGAGTTAGCTTCATTTCATTCAGTTTAGAAGCACAGAGATTAGAGTTGTTTCTCCTTTTAACTTCTCTAAAAATAAATGTGTAGCTGATGGCGATTATTATAATCGGCACAAAGTAGAACAGTACTGTCAATGCTATAAAGTAAATGAAGTACAATAAATCAGTTCTTTCTGCAACTATATAAATAACAACGAAGGTTGCGCCCAGAAGCCAAGGAACCAGTAGTAGTTTTAACACCTTTCTGCGGCTCATAAAGCGCCTGTGATACAGTGGCTTTGTTGTAGCAATTGCTCGGTCAATACTCATTATGCATAAATGAACAATCGATGAAAAATGTAAGGGGGCATCAATCGAATCATAAATAATGGCATAATACTCGAACTCTGCTTCGCTCATGAGACGCCATTTTGTTTCTAACCATGCGTAAAATGGAATCGAGACTCCGCCAACGAGGAGATCAGTCAATGCCAAAGAAAATATGAAGAATTTCGCAAGAGATCTTATTGTCTTCTTGAAACATATTGCAAGGCACACAATCAAATTGAAAAGTACGCAAAGGAAGGAAAGGAGAGACAAAGCAGCAACTAAAACTATTGTGCTCGTTTCCATTCTTTATTAGGTAAAACGAACATTTACCATTGATTTGTGAACTTTTTCCAAAATATTCGCTGCCAAATTGTCGCTCTTTGATATTTATTTATACTTCTTGAAATCTTTACTGTAAGTCAATGTTCTTCAAAATTGTCGAAATTCACCACAGCCTATCCACATTCCTCAATACTCGTCGAATCTTCTATTTTCATTATGATATCCTTGCGCTCTTGTCATGTTTTCATTCAAAGGGGTCATTCAAAATGTCAAGAACTGTGAATTTTAAGCCCGTGCTAGACGTAAACGGAGGTTTTTTTCCTTTCTTTTTAGCTATTGTTGTAAAATAGGAAGCTTGTGGTTTAGCATGACAAAGAAACTTAAGCCATCAAGTTATGTAGCAAAACAGGAACTGCGTCACTGCTCTTAATCATCAAAAACAAGGCGAACTGTTTCTTGCAAACTTGTACTGCCGAGAAAGTTCGATACTCAATAATTCATAAAAGAGAACTAATAACACTTTTAATCGTTGATAAAAAAACTGTTTGAAAGAAATAGATAGTGCATTACGTAAATTAATTGTTCTTAACTTAAGTTTGAAATGGCTGCAGCCAGTTTTCACTACAGAAACTTGATTGAATTAATCTAGTTTCAGAGTAATTTTACTTTTTGACGTGAATAGTAAGGACAATGAGTGTGACTGGTCATGAGAGAAAAATAGAATGGAAGAACATTTAGTCGTTAAAAATTGTCAAGAACTCTTTCCCTTCGATATCGACCGGATTCGAAATAAAAGACTAAGCGACATGATGATTCTTGACACCTTAAATTTAGAAAGGATAGTAGAGGAATGGGTAAATCGTAGGAAGATAAAAATTAACAATTGAAAATATGCATATTTATGTTTAAATATCTACTAAATGAATTAACTGACTGTCTCATTACAGTCTTATTTCCCTCCCCCCCCCCCCAAAAAAAATTTGTCAATTTACGTCTATGGATCTTGACTTCTACTCAAAACTTAGCAGATATTGATTCTTAAAGTATGCATATTCGTACAGTTTTAAGCAAAGATAGTTAAACATTATATGTAAGTAAATTGTGGTTGAATCGATGTACTTTTTCAAATAATACTTAGTCGAATTTTGCCGCAATCCAATTATTATTGGCCTTTGGTTATGCGGCCCTACGAACACCAGTAATACCACTAGCAACTGAGTTAACAACGGGGTCTGACTTTCAATGTCTTAATTTGAAACTTTGTCGCAAACGTAATTTAAAAGGTGCTTCCTATTTTCTTTCTTATCTCTTTCTCACGATCAAATCAGCTGAACAGATCTACCATTCACTATTGGAGAAAGTATTCTTTAAAACACCAATAAATGATGAAAGATCCATTGGGGACGTAGGCATAATCATTTCTTGGCTAATGCAATAGAATTTTTTTAATATATGAGTAACTAGTCTGGAGAATGTATTCATTGATAGGGATACGATCCATGATCGGATACGAAATCTTTCTGACTCATGGCTTCACCAGCTGTTTTCAACAATAACATGTCACTTTGTAATCTATCGAAAGCTAAATCAGACAAAAGGACTATTTTCAATGTAGAATTTCATTTCAGTTTTTTTAATTACGATGGGCTTTGGATACCTTGAATGGGCCTAGCACCCAGAATGGGCTTGGAAGTACTCTCTGAAAAGTTGAAACTTTTGGTGAACTTTGAATTCCCAAAGGAAACATACAACATGTTGAAATATGTATAACAACATGACCAAAATTTCCTGAAAATAAAAAAGACCACATATAAATAACTAACTTTACATTTTCCTTCCTGTTCCTACTTGCTCATTTTTAAATACATTAGATTTTGTTGATTTCGAGCGACCATTTTACTTTCCATGAATTCTGACTGCAAAAAAACACTTATGCAAAAGAGAGGATTTTGGAGTCATTTCCACCCTCTTCTTTGAAGACCTTGAATGATGTCTGGAATATTAAGCTCCCCACGTTGGTGTTGCGCTTCGCAAACTAGGCTAAAAATAAAAGTTCGATCTCGTTCCCAGAACGTAAATAACAGGGCTAAGTAGTACTACTTGTTTTCAGCCTGGTTTACTGCCTGACTTACTCGGTAAGTCCTTTCCTATTTATGATGACAAATGTTACAGAGCCAGCGTGGGATCGTAATATCGCTAATGCAATAGAAAACAGACGCAAATGCAATTCCTATGTGATCGCAGCAGCTCACATTCTCCACGTTGAGAGATGTGGCAGAATGGTATTTCTGAAGAAATATTCAATGGCTTGGACCTTTTGGCAATTTACAATGATGTAAAAATCGAATTAGAGCGAATTAATAAACGCTTTGCCGATTCTAAGGACAGAAAATTATTGCATATGCAACGAAACAATTCGGTTTAATTTTTCCATTACGTATAGATTGATGATTGACGATGAGTAACTGTTGTGTTGGTTTGACGACGATGTTTTGGTTTAAAAGGACGATCATCATTTTGGGACAAGTTAGGGTTAACCCCTCTCCCCATACTTCGCTATTCGGTCTAAACTGCTATTATACTGCAATAAAATCAACCTGGCTTTGAACTTGAATTATTTTTGTTTTCACAGTCCTTTACAGAGGGGCAACATCTTGTTATAAAAGATTAGAGTCAATTCTGCTGTAAATAATTGAGAAAACAGTATTTTCCTTTTGTTAGAAGCAACTTCTATTTTGGAACAAAAATTTGGTCCTTTGAAAGCACACAGAGATATATTTGCGCCCCTGAGTTCAAGTTATGGGTGTGACACTCTGACCCCGTATGCATTAAATTTTTTCTTTTTAGCTTAGAACTTTTAAGTTGCAGGTCCACATCAACGAACAAGAGGTTGCCAAACATTAAACCTGCGTTATAAAATAAAAAATGTATGTATGTATGTATGTATGTATGTAGTCTCGAAGATCTTCAGGCAGTCGGAAAAATAGAAGCTTTTCAGCTAAACTAGGTTAATCGGAAAAATTTGAATCGTCCGTAAAAAATTATGTCTCAAATTTTTTTGTAAACTGTAGCTCAAAGAGAAGCATAGATTAAGCATCAGTTTATCAGAAAATAGTTGAATTCTGTTTAGTGTACCCGATATGGGATCTTAAGTCCTAGTGTTTGGTTCTCAGTTTCATGACCAGTGACGATTGCTGAATCGTCAGCGAACTGAAACCAATGTATAGGTTTAAGGAGAAAGGTGACTATCATTGTCTGTGTTCTTGTAAAAATACCTCTCTGGCGATTTTGATCTGATTTGATATGTTGAATAAAAGTGTTTAAGCAAAGGTTGAAAAGGAGGGGGCTGAGGCAATCCCTTTGAAGGACAACTCGCCCAATAGTAATGAAAGGAATATTGAAGTCTGAGGTTAGTAAAGAAGTTTTGAAACCAGCGTAGAGGCTTCGGATTAGGCATTTGATTTGGTCAGGGATGTGATGGTAGTCGAGAACCTCTTTGCTTAGATTATGGTAAACTTCGCCGAAGGCCTTTTAGAGGCCGTGAAGAGTTCTTACAAGAGCACGGTGTTTATCCCTCGCCTGATTGATGATGCTGGCCATTTGAGCTGTATGCTCTAAAGTACCTGATAGCTTTAGAGAAAAAACTTTCAGAATACCGTGTTCAATAAACTAATTGACAGCAACAAACTGGAAGGTTGAATTACGAAGGGATGACGTGAAGATTTTTAATGGCACAGATTCTAATAGTATTGGTCGGAAAATTGACGGTTCATCAGAGTCGCCTTTCTTGTGAACTAGAGCAGTGCATGCCCTTTTCCAAGCTGAAGAAACAGTACTAGAAACCCAAATAGCACGTATGATATCACTGAGATATGAGCGTAAATATGGACAGCGTCTGCAACATATTTTCAAAACTTGGTCATAGGAGCAAGGAGATGTAGAAACTTTCACGTTTCGAATGATATTTGTGATTTGTTTGTAGGAAGGTGGATCAAGATTAAAAGGCATTTGGGGAGTAGCTAGAGTGGGTATCCAAAAAGGAAAAGAGAAAAGCATTCCAGGGTGGAATGCCGAGAATGTTTTTGTAAAGAATGAAAAATAGTCAGACTTGCTAAAAGATGGTAGAGTAGAAGACTTGCTTTTGAGGACATTCTTGACATATCCCCAAAAGTATTTGTTTATGTATGCATCGTGATTTAGACTGGTTGATTTGGCATTTCCTGCTTTATTGTTGACTAATTCATGTTGCTTTTCGATATGAATTTGATTTCTCTCATTTCTTCTTTGTTTGCTTTTAAATAATGGAAACTTTTCATTTATATTCAATCTAAACTACAATCACAAATCTCACTATTACAAGGAAATTTGTAATTGGCAAGCTTGGTTTACAATAAAAACTTACAATAGAAAGATCAGACTGACAAAAAAAATTCAAAATGGGAGTAGTTCTGGGTTTGTCCATGTCTTATTTCTAGAACAGAAGATGAAGTAAGTGGTGCGAATACAGAAAGTTGAGAGTTTAGAGATGAGATAGTGTTTGTGTTGTTTGTCAATGCCAAGGGTGTCGCACATCTTAGGAAAGCATTTGCAGTTGTTGCTAAAGATACCGAGCGCGCGGATTTTTAAATCAGTAATGAGGGTAGCAAATTTGTCATGTTTCCTCTTAGCATTTTTTCCCAAGGTTAGTTTCGAAGCCAACGGCTGGCTCAATGACGCAAAGGATACGATTTTTTGTGATTTGAAGTTTATGAGGTCGAAATTTATCTCCATTGATGATAGCTGGTGAAAGTAAACCTGGTATGTCAACATAGAGAGAGGAATCATTAATTGCTTTGAGTGGAGTTGCCAAAAAATTTAGGAACGGAATTGTGACGCCAAGTGTATCGACCTTCATCAAGATAGACTTTACAGATGAAGAGGCGGCGACAAGATGACCGGCGACAAGATGAAGTAAAGTTTCTGGAAGAAAACAGAATTGACAGTCAGAAGTTTGACTCAAGTTCCACTTGCAAAGATTTTTACGAGTTGGGAGAGTGTTGTTCAGATGCTTGATTGTAAAATTAAAGATGTTAATGTGAAGGTTACTTCTTTCCGCCGACCAAACTGAATTGAGCTTGGTAAGAGAATGCTCCAAAAGAAAAGAAATGATAGCACCTTGGGATTGCAAGTTGCAGGGGTGGCGCCAGAGGGGGAGAGGGGGGCGGTAACCCTCTCGTCAGGGAGTGTTAGCCCCCTCCCCGTAGGGAAAAATTTCGTGTCTATCGGGGAATTTTTGACTGTAAATTGCGTTCTGATGCACAGAAAGATACCCTCTATTCTGTTTTTAGCTCCCCTGTCGGGGAACCCAGCCCCCGTCGGGCAAATCCTGGCTCCACCTCTGGTAAGTTGTGGACAATAAGAAAACAATTATCATCACAAAGCGGAGCATTAAAATTGCTTTGTTTTGACGTTCAAAACAATGCTGAAAAAGGAAAAGATTCAACTAGATTTGATTTCTCCGCCCAAATTGTCAGAATGAAACGCCCACAGAGTGTTGGGACAAACAAGGGACAAACTTCTTCAGTAGAGAGCCACTGGTGAGGCCTAATGACCCATCGGAAATATACGTGAAATATACCTTGTGTAGGGGTAAATGATTTTTGCCGGTCAATAGAGATAACAATTTCCAAGCCGAAAACATGGACTAACGCCCCTGGTATTGGCATCCATTTTCTTGCCGAATCTTTTGTCTCCTATCCTTTCGTCTTTAGCCATTATTTTATCGCTGTATGATGTTCTTTTAACTTGTCGGTCTGGTTTGCAGTTTCCATCAGCAGCTTTCTTTTCATGTTCTTTTCTATTCTCTTAGATCCTACTTGATCTCAACCCTCTTTATTCACAAATGATATCCAATGTTTTTTTGCAGATCGACTAATCTCCATGGGGATCACGTCTACTGGCAATGACATCACTGTGCCACGCCTAATCCAAGAACGTTATTGTCAATTCTTTGCACTGATGTAAACGTCAAATGTGGTTGGAAAGAATTTCAATGATACTTTTTAACTAAAATGTTCAGCAGCGGCTTTCTGAGAGTTTTGTGGTTCTCAGCACAAAGGAGATGTTGTAGGTATTGTAAAGTTGATTGGGCATAGTAAGAAGGAGCAGGAAGCATTTTCTAAAAAGGAACAGTTTTGCAAAGTTTGGGAAGGGCACATACTGCCGACATGCTGGTAGCACCCCCTCCCATGATAGGTGTAAGATCACTTATGGAAATCTTTCTAAAGACAGTAAGAAGCTTGCTTCATTTTGGGACATTGATGCAAATCAGTCAATTACTTGAGTAAACCGAACATAATTGATCAATTTAGCTAATCAAAATTCTTTAGGATTAAAACTTTCTTACTCTTTTTACCATTTGTCAATTTCGTGTACCAGGGTTATGACATCTTGTTTAGTCCACCCCGTGAGTATATGCGGAGGACAAATAAAATGTGAGCGAGACCTTTGTAGTATATTCATAGCTGAAAGCTTTTTAATTTTTGATAAATATCTAAAATCCACAAGCACTTTTGAGGTATACCACATTCGCCTACAGGAAATGGCGCCTGTGGAAAACAGAGGACTTCACGGTTGACTGAAGATGAAGAATTTTATTTCGTCGTTCAAAAGTTTGATGTGAATTCGCCGCTGACAGTAAAAACCAGCAAACATAACGATTTATTATGGACTTAAATTGAGATCTAATTGCTCTTTAATTATATGAATAAATCGGATTGTTTTCAGATGGTGGAGGAAACAAGAAGGCGATTACCTAGGCCGGGCAGGCGATAAAATTTTCTGAATTGCCCTGTGGAGAAGGTGTCTATCTTGGATGTTGAGGATACAAAATATTTGCAGTCAAGAAATCTGACATCAGTTTAATGGAAACCGTCAAAGTTGGTGTTTGCATTCGTCCCTTGTCGAAAGAGGAGAAATCTAAGAACCTGAAAAGTGCTGTTCTAGTTGACGGCAATCAACTCAAGGTTCGATTCGGTGATGGTCGAGAAAAAACATTCACTTGGGATTATGGGGTTTGTCTAGCATTTGATAATTTATTATTCATTGACGCTAACTAGACTCAGGGAATGCTGCTATGTTATATCAAGGTTTTATATTATAAGTTCAGCAAATTTACAGTAGTTTAGCCTAGGCCATGAGAACCAGCACAGGTTATCGATAAATTTTCGCATCCAAAATTGCGATGAAACAGTCTAGTCCTTTATAATTAATTTTGACATTTTCATTAATCAATCTGTTGCGGGAATCAATCAATTTTTTATGTTATTTTGTACTTAATGACTGTTATTCTCAAAATGGCAAACAAGACATTTAGTTTTCATAACAAGCCATCTGCTCTCAAAATCTGGCAAAAGAGCATCACATCCACAGCTGTTCATGGGTTTTTTCAGTTTTTAAGCAGTTTATAAACCGTAAAATTCCAAAATCTGCATTACAACTTGTCGAAACGTTTTAATCTTTTTTGCCATGTGACAGGTCTATGTCCAGGCTTAATAGTCGGATGGGTAGGATTTTGTGCAATGGCCTAGGCCTCATCAATGAATATGGCCCTTGGACCAACTCTTTTTGTGCGGAGTAACTTGGTCTGGTCTTTAAAGTAGATTTAGTTTTTCATTGTTAATTGCCATTTCTTACAAAAACACATGTAAAAGTGTAAACATGAAGGGCCTAGGGCACTAAGGCTTGTGCCCTATGAATTGTTTCTGAGTGCTCATTTAACAGTCTTGGTAGGGTAGAAAGCTGGATTGTTTGAATGGCTTGTGAAGAAAGGTTCTGATTCTGGTCTCAAACAGTGAACCACCTGGAATTTATACCTTTTCATTCCACTCTAAGCTCTATGCAGATGCAAAATTTCTGCATGAACTGTTGACATTTATCCACAAGTGCATACTCAAGTTAGTTTCATTGAGTTGGTATGTTTGCTCAGCTTAATTAGGCCTCCAGCATCTTATTATGTTCATTGTTTAAATTAGTTTAAGTTTTAGCTGAGGGTCTTTTTTTCTTTTTAGATTAGCACTTTCATACATCAAGGTGCTCAATCTTAAACATTGTCAAAATCATGCTGTCAATGAATTTTTGTTGCTGTTTTAAACTCATCGGCTTTTTTTATCAGCTATGAACCATAAGTTTTTCTTAAGATGGTTTTCGCTTTGCAAATAGAGTTAAATGCTTCCTTTAAAATGATCCCCTATTTCACAGGCTATATTAGGTAATTTTAAAATGTATGTGGCAATGATGATGGGGGTGATGACACTTCAATATTGGCAATATTGACAATGATGATTATGTGGATGATAATGGTTATGATGTTGATCATTATCTATCATATTATGATAAAGTGGAAATTGTACATTATAAGCAGTTTGTGGTTCTGTTAATGCAGCTTTTTGAACGAGTATTTGGCCTGGTCAATAAACAACTAAAGGAAGATTTGTCAGACTTTCAATTGTATCACAGATTATCCATAAAGTTTAAATCTATGTACCATTTTCATAATTGTCATTTGCATTTGTAACATTATCTTTATGAATTTGATTATTTTATTTTTAGCCATTTGTTCTCAGTGATGATAAAGGCTCATCTGGGGTGTCAAAAGCTATTGAAAATGTAAGTAGTTGCAGTGATTTATTGATTATGCCTTGCTGGAAGGGACTAGCTATTAATGCACATGTTTTAACAGCAGGGTTACCTCAGGCAAAGAGGTTGAAGTCAAGCACTCATGCTAATGGAACAAAACACCTGATGTTTAATATACTTTGGTGTTATCTGCTTCTAACCAATGGCTACATTTCTGGGTTGGTTTATACTCAAGAAATGCAAGGCTTTAAATGTAATGTCTAAAGAGAAGAGTCATGATGGATTTCATGTCACTGGAAATTCATCTCAACGTGAATTCAATGAAAAACCAAAGGGACAACTATTTATTTCCTTAAAACCTCTAGATGATTCAGATCATTCCATCCACTGGTCTTCCATTGCAGTTGTGATATTTCTACACATGTGAAGAGGGATAGGTCTTGCATGGTCTTCAAAATCGCATGTTACTGTTGTCAAGTACTGCAAGCTGCAACAAATAATCAAATTTCAGAAGGCCAATAGTCCCTGAATTTGAAGTTTGAGATACATAATGAAATGAGACAATGGTCAAGAATGAGATACCACTTAATGAGGGGTAGATTCATTGTTTCATTATGAGTTCATTGTCCTTCTGTATAGCTCCATATAATGATCTTTTTTTCCAGGTTCATGACTCAGTCGGACAGTTCATCATAAAGAATGCATTCCAAGGCTATAATACATCTGTTTTTACATATGGAGCAAAAGAGACTGGGAAGTCATGGGCTTTATTTGGTGACAGCCAGCAGCCTGGTCTCCTGCAAAGAGTTGTGGCATCAGTATATAACAAAGCATCAACATACAGTGAATCCACTACATTTAGAACTGAAATTAGGTAGCAAAACGCAATTTACACAATTATATATCAATGCAAATTATTAAACAGCTAGTGAGCAAAAGGTTTGCAAATAGCAAAAGCCAGGCTCCAAACACAATGACAAAGAGAGAGAGAGAGAGAAAAAAAAAAAATGAAAACTGTAAGTTGTAAATGGTGAAAAGCTGTTGAATTTGTGTCTGCTTTTCCTATCAAGCTGAATGTCTCAACATCTATGGACTGCCCTAGCCATCATTCAGTTTTTATATTCACGTGGAGAGAACACAGATCCAGAGAGGGAAGGGGAAACATTGTTTGAAGTACTCTCGGCTGACTAAATAAACAGAGCTAAACTATGTGCTTGTAAATTGTGATTGATAATCCAATTTAGACAATTATATAATGGAAGTAAAACAAAAGATTGGAAGGTTGAAGGGCAAGCAAACATAAGGAAGATGTAAAGTGTAGCATTGATAAGTAGAAAATGCGTACAGAATATCCTCATTATATACTCTAATTATAGATACTGTATTGAACACATTTTTCAAACCAGTTTTGCCTGAATCAAAAATATTCAGTTGAGCAAAAATTGTCTTGGTTTTTAGTGGGCTTTGGTGAAGTTTTTATTTCTGTCTGTATTTTGTCCACATGTAGTATGCTTTGCTCTATTAACAAGTCACAGATTTCTGAGAACATTTTCCATCAATGCGTCAATGTGAAGCTTGATTTAATAGCATAGAGTTGCAATTACGCTTTCAACTAATATTTTTTCCCCATTCTTTATTGACAGCTTCTTTGAAATCTGTGGGAACGACATCACTGATTTGATAGCAGAAAGAAGTTCTGTGAAGTCATCAGAAGGAAATCAGAAATTAAAAGGTTAGTCTGTTTATTATTCTAGGTTTGTAAACAGGCTTGTTTGCAAGGCTCTTGCTGGTTTACAATCAATTTCGCACCTAAAACATCATTTTTAGCGAGGTGCGATTGACATCCTGAAGACGATTCTCTTGCCAAAAGCACAAAGAAAACATTAAGTCAAACTTCTTAAAACTGTTTTGGGGTTTTGAGACATGCCGTTATCAAATATTTACTTGGGGCATGCTGAATTTATGACCGTAATTTGATTTTTGATGACGTCAGAAGCATCTAACTTTTGTTGATTATTGTATTGTTTACAAATTTATCTGTTTAAGTCCAATGATATGCATTTTAGCATAGAGGACAACAGGAGCTATCGATTGATAACTAAAATTTTAATTGTTGATGACGTCATCAGACCTCATTGCGGCAGTTCAGGAGGAAGGGAAACATTGTTCAATGTATTGAATCCTGTATATTATATCAAATAAAGGATAATAAATCAAACATTGTACTCAAATCTATTGAAAATCAATGCTTTTGTTGTCCGATACTTAATCATCATCATCATCAATATCATCATCATCGAAATCATCATCATTATCATCATTGTCATCATCATGATACTCATCACCATCACCATCACCATCACCATCGCCAAGGAGCCAAACTTGGATTGTCGACTTTAGGTGTGACCTGGGCAGACATAGATCTAGGTTGTGTGGTTTGAGCCAAGTTCGAGAGTATTTCTGTCCCTCTGGCATCAATCACTGTATATAGAGTCTGTTCATAGAATGAATTGAATTTTGTCATCCCTTTGAGTGCAGTTAAAATTGGTACTCTGATTGGGCTCCTTCTGTGCACCTCGCATTCATGGGATGTTTCGATGGATTTTTGACCATTGTTTTTATGTTTGGGAACCAGAAATGGGCCCAGATCCTGCACAGCAAGTGATCCAGCATGGGTTAGTGAGATGATTTCATCATGGAGGGACTGTGGAAGTATAATTTTATTTCCTATACAAATGATGTTATCTGCAGCAATGGAAAGTTCACTGGGTTCAAGCCTGCACTTGGGAAATCTTTTGAGGCTCTCAAAATCAGCATTAATAGGTTGGCTTTGACTGCTGTCGCTGGATTTCGCTCTGCATTTGCTTGGTGAGCCATTTAGAGAGATGACATCCAAGGATTCAGCTAGTGTGTTAGAAATTAAGTTGCAGGGCTTGCAATGGAGATCCTTGTCACCAATAGCAACCCATGTTGCCACAGTTGCTTTTCCCACAGCCAGCACAACACATAATTTTGTTAATGACCTGGACAGATTTGAACGTTTTCTTAAAGTTCTCTCCAATTTTGTTGATGGCTGTTTGTTGGGGGTCTTCATTTTCAACACAGTTGAAGTTCGAAGAGCTGCTAGGAGGTTTAAAGTCTATCAGTTTTGTTGCTTCTTCGTTGAAATTAATGGGGGCAAATCATGTCCCTTTTCGCGTGTTTTTTTCTCTGATGCTGGCCAAGAGAGGAACCAATTTTTATTTTGGTCTTTGATCAGAGTCTTGTGAATTTTTCTTTCTGAGTACAAGCTGTTTTTCTTGCACTTAAATGCGCATTTGTCAGCATGTGGGCAAACATTTTTGATGAATGCATCGATTTTTTCCCCAGGTTCCTATTTAAGTTGATAGTGAAGAAGTACCTGGTTGTGGGCGAGCTTGTATCTATCATGCAATTTTTTTATCATGTCCTCAAATTAGGCATATTTAATTGGCTAAAATCCTGATTGTAGTCAGTTTTAAGATCTGTTTTTAATCAAGCAACTCAGAAAGTCAGAATCAAACACTACGAAAAGCTCAGTTAATCCAGAATTTTGCGGCAAAGGTAGTTACCGGGAGGCCAAAGTTTGATCGTGTGACACCAGGTTTAAATATACTTCAGTAATTTTATTGTGTATAATCCAAGGACTATAATTACGTTTAGAAATTAGATAACGTACATTACATAATAACATGTAGGTTTTACTTTTGTTTTAGTAATGCATCATATTCTTTATTTGCATTTTACTGCCAGTGAAAAACCTTGATTTTACTTAGGAATTGTGCAAAGAATACATTTACATTTGCTTCCCATCTCTCCCAAGCGTTCCGGACTGCTGAAAGACAAAATAACAGTTATTTAACCAAACGAATATGAAAATTACAGTGAAAATGTATCAGATAATAGCTCTTTTTATAATGATAATGATTTAGAATTTAAAAATTTGAATTTGGACTAAGTCGGATAAATTTGCAGACAGGATACGAAAATCAACTCAGACGTTTGTGACATCATCAAAAACTCAACTTCTGGCCAAAAATTTAACATTCCCCAAGTGAAATTTGATTCCGGCATGTCTTACAACCCCAAATCATTTTTCAGAAGTTTGACTAGATGGTTTCTTCGCATTTTTGACTAGAGACCTTTCTACTGTGTTGCAATTGTCCTTCAATTTGTAAACGTTGTCCTGTGGTAATATAAACTATATTAGTTATACTAGATATTAAAAGTTATATTAGATTATAAGGAAAAAATTAAGTGTCTCGTTCTTATTTTCTGAATTTCAGCTTTATGTTTGCGGAGACAGGTGTGACCTGTTTTCGCACTTGTAAAATAATGTAAAGAAAGTGTTAGAAGTGAAGATAATATTGATTTCAATGTGATTTCCTTACAAAAGAACTTTGCACCCTGAAACCTAAGAAGGAGCAACATTTCTTGCTTCTTATTTCTATGTTCAGCTTTTTTCTCATCCCAAAGCTTATCTTAGTATTTGCAATTTAACTTTGCTGGCTTTTGATTATGCTGTCACCAAGATCCATTTCATTGCTTGTAACATGAGGAATCTTTAACGCATCTATCTACTTCCTTTATGTGACAATAGGCTTTATGGCTTAGAATGTAACTTAAAGTCATGCTGTTATTGATAAGATATTTCAACCTTCTCTTTTAGTTCGGGAACATCCAGATGTTGGCGTTTACATAGACAAGCTAAGCAAGCACATAATCACAGAAAGCACTGAAGCAAAAACACTCATTGATAAGGCAATAAAGAGAAGGTAAAATGCTTGCTTATCCGGAGCCAATTTTTCACATCACGTTTTCTTCACAATCATATTCGCAAATTTAAATTTTGCAGAAATAAGCACCTCCGTACCCAAGGGTACTCTTGAAATGTAAACAAACCAAATTTCTTGTGATAAAACAAACGTTTCTTATTGGATATCTAGCAACTGGTTATTTCTGTAGGTTTCTGCCTGTGTTCCTTAAACCACACTTAAACACTCTATTATGTTAAGTGTTAATTTAAGTTGTCATGGTTCTGATATGTGGACAAGGCCTCATCTAATTTTACCGTCTACAGAATTATCTACATCTACATGTATTAAGTATAAAAAATCTAACTCTGGTTGTCTCGAATTTCGCAATTTTAACCAAAACTTGAAAAAGCAATAAAAAGAATATCCATGCAATGGCTAATTTATCATGTTGATAACAACTGCAAAGACACTTTCATTTCTGATTTGCAACATATTGTATGGAAAGCTAATTCAGAAACAATAATAAGAACTACTCCCAAGGACTAACTTGACAAAGCCATTCATAAAGTTTTTATGAACCAAAATTGTTGATACAGTGGTACTTGCAGGCAGAGTATATGTATTTTTTTTATCAAAGATACTTAAACACCACATCTACAATAGCCTTACACTCTATAGGTTAAGCTACTCTACAAAATAAAAAGCTGCGTTCCGGGTTGCAGAGAATTTGCAGCGACGATGTGTGTGAATGATAGATATACGGAACTTATGTCCAGATAGTCTTCATGACGCTTCAGGTATCTGCATATGTGCCAACAAATTTTAATGGTGTCAGTGTCCTAAAAAAAACGAAGAATTTTCTCTTAATGAAGTCTTCACTGGTCTGCGGCTAAATTGTGAAATGATGTACCTCTCTCCAATTACTGAATAGTCCCATTATTTTCACGCTCAGAAGAAAACTGAAAGTGTACTTGCTACACTAGCAACTATTCCAAAAGGACGATCCCTAAGAATGACAACTATTTTGTATCTATCCGTGTTAACGTTATACCTCAATACATTTATATATTTTGAGAATTATCGACGTATGCTGATAGGAATTAGTGGATTAATATTCAAGAAGTAGGAAATGAACTCAAGACAAAGCGCGAAGTGGTTTGAACAGAAAGCAAACATAACAAATATTTTGTGCATTAATTAATATTGTTACCCGGCATACCTTAGAGACTCATTTATTTAAATTAGCATATGATAATTTTTCAATTGTAAAGTGAATAGAATATTGTATTATAGTTATGCACTTTAATCATATAATAATAATGATAATAATAATAATAATAATAATAATAATAATGATAATAATAATAATAATAATAATAATAATGATAATAATAATAATAATAATAATAATAATAATAATAATAATAATAATAATAATAATAATAATAATAATAATAATAATATGGGACTTCATGAGAGAATTGTTTTTTTATATTTATTTTTGAAGTCTGTGTTTTTTTATATAGGCGAAGACTTGCAGCCCTCGATGCATCTTCTCGTGGTAATTCCCATGCAGTTTTCCGGTTGGTCTTAACACAGGTAAATGACTTTTAAAGTCTGAAGTTGCCTTTTGTCACCATTGCGTTAACATAACCGTGAACTCCCCAGTTACGGGAAACCGTTATATTGCAAATGATCCAAAATATCTTGTCGTGTTTATTTCTTAGCTGGAAAAGGTTATTCTTTTAAAAGGACGGAACACTTTATTTTCAGTCTAAATTATTTTGTGTCAAATCTTTTCTACTTGCATTTACCCTTCACCCACGGTTATTATAACACTGTACAATAATATCCCAGGCTAAGATTGCCAGGGGTACAAAAATCGATAACGTTGGATTGACGAATCTTATGGTTAGAAGCAGAATATTCAAATATTGAAGCATTAGTCCCCCTCTTCTAAGCTATGATCAATTCTTTCTTAAGGTCATTTGGTCAAATGGTCCCTCCGTGGATGAAAACTTTAAGCGAAGAAGTAGATTTAAGGCACATACAGTGAGATGTCACTTTGATTTATTGCCAAAAAACGAATGTCAGGTCCTCGGATGTGATGTCAAATTTTTTTTAAAAAACAATGCTGAACAGCAATAAGCAAAAAATATAGCATATTATGTAATTTAGTGCAACATATGAATATACTGCAATATTCTGTACTAGCATATTATATAGTATATATTATCACTTCCCCCATTATAGCCAACAATAAGAAACTCTGAGTAACAGCTTAACTGCCCGGTCTTGAAACCTGGCACTGTAAAACAGACAGAAAACCGTAAATTTCGCAAGTACTCCATCAATACACAATTATTTAGACGTTTTCAATTTGCCTTGCATCATTTCCTTTTTGCTTTAATTTAACCCCTTTGTAAAAACCAAGCCACCCCCTACACAATAACTCATTCTGTTTAATGTGGTATTTGTTTTTAAGCTTGCCGTGTTTAAGGTTTACTACATTGATCCGTAAAGCCAGGCTCCGTTTTTGTAACAATCAACGGCAGTGATGGGAAAAGTATTCCAGCCTTATCTTTAATTGTAACTTGTGTTTATTTTTAAATGAATTCAACGATGGAAAATATCTTTTTAACTCAGCATTCGCAATCCCCTTAGTTTATTGTAGATTATTGTCATTGTGCTCAGTGTGTTTGGTCACTTTAACAAGATTCCTCGACTTAAATATAAAACCATAATAAATAAATCATAAGATGAAACGTCATACTACCTGATTTCCTTTGTATAATGTATAAGATATGTTAAGTACTAAAGATTTGGCTGATCACTTCATTTAGTAGTCTGAAGCTTGCTCCAACGCAGCCTTTTGTTTTAACGTTACAATCTTTATCGTCTTATTTTGTCTTAGCCGCAGCGCCACTACCTAACCACACACCGGTGCTTCTTTAATTGAAATACAAATGAATCTGTTTAAGGGAGGCCGCATTGCAATTACATTTGAATTATCTTTGAATGGAGAAATTACGATTTAAGAAGTTAAATCGAAAAGATTTATTTTGTTTATTCAGTCATTCATTATTTAACTAACGATGCCTGCAAACCATGTCAGTTGAGGATATTCTTACTTGAATCTTCTACAGCGACATCTCCCAAGAAAGCCTTCAACCTATCTTAATTTTGTCTGCTTTAATTTATTGCTTTTTTATGATGTTGCCAAAAACCAACAACGAAAAGATAGTTCTAGTTCAATTATTTTAGAGAGGAGTCAAAAAACATAATTTATTCGACTTGTTTTCGCACCCAAAATAACAAATCTACAACTAAAAATGCAATTAGATAGACAATCACAATAAAATACAAAATACAAACTATGTTTACATCATTGATGCGATCTAAGCTAAGATACAGTTTATCGCTCAGTTAACTGCAGTATCGATAATTAATTGTCGGTTGGTAAAACGTCTCTTGCATCGCAGATCCCAGTTTGCCTGTCCTTGTAGGATGTTGCTTTGGCATTCCAAAGCATTTTGTAAAGCATTTACAATGCAACAAAGTACAGTGCATCTTTTATATGCATTGTCTGATCTATATTAGTATTAATAAGCAGTAGTACAGTGTGCGGCAAAATCTGGAGTTATGCAGGGTATAAAAAGTCAAATTCTGTTCCCGTATATATACCTAATGCTCTGTTTGTGAATGGAACTATTTATTCATTTTAGGCAAGAATCGAGGATGAGCTGCCATTGGAGCTGATAAGCAAAATAACAATTATCGACTTAGCAAGTCGGGATAAAAATGTATGTTGTATCATTTTTTATATATTTTCAATTTTGTTTCTGTTATAGTAATGCTAAATGTTTTATGTTGCTATTCCATTGAGAAGGTGTGTAAAATAGCACATTAAAGGAGAATGTCTATGAGAGAAATTTGGCTAGGACATGCATCCTGAAAAACCAGAAAGAGCATCTTTTGAAGAGCATCTAAGAAAAATGGAAAGGGGAAGATAAAGACAACCTGGATGTAAAAAATTCAACAAGATCTGAATAGCACTGGAATAAACATGGATCTTTCTATAATAAATGAAACTGAATAGATCATCAGAACTGACATGCGATAAAACCATTGGCGAGTATTTTAATGCGCGTCGTGCAGTTCTAACTGCGTGTGACGTCATAGATAGAGAGATAAATTCTCAGATAGAGAGATAAATCCAATTTCTAAGATTGTAAATTTATTATTTATTTTATTCATTTGTTTTGCAATTTTAACATTTTCTTTTAATGAGTAAAAACGATTATTTTGCCAAATGCTCTGTTATTTTCCTATGCCAAGGCCCCCCTCTGCTGCCACCTCACTGAGTATATCTACTTTTTAAAAATATTAATATCTTTACATTAAAGAATGTATCCTAGTATGTATAATAACGCACAACAAAAGGGATCGATTAAAGTTAATTGCCTTAGTGACCGGAAACACCGAGTTTATTATGGTGCATGATCGGCTACATTTGATCTACCTTGGATTTGACTAGAAATGAATTTTGCGAAAGCATGAGTTACTGAACGTGGCAGTCAAGTGTTGCATCAGAGTATATCACTGATTTTATCTTATCTATGAATGGATTTATTTTATCTTTGCAATCCATGCGGCTACATACATAGTCTGTTGATATTTCCTAGAATCGCAACGAATAATTTGGGACCTATACGTATTCGTAACCGGGTTTTCACTTTTTGGTTGTTATCTGTTACTCAGGCATTGTCAACAATCATGTATTCAAATTGAAATTTTAGCATTATTTGGTGGAATATCATTGTCAGCCAGAAATTACCTTAACCTTTCACCCCTGGACGGGCCATATGGCCCGAAGACAAACACCGGAAAAGATGATTTTTCAGGGGGTTAAGTACAAAATATTGTAAATGTTCTGATGGCAGTTTTCTATAATAGTTTACGCTTGCACCAAAGTTATTTGACTATGCTACCCCCTGAAAAGCGCAGAGTTATATGGGGGTTTACAATTAACTGAAATTAAATCCAGTTGCGAAAGGGTTAAGTAGATCAATTTTTCTAGTTCATTTGAGTCAGTTATTCTGTTATTTTTTTATACTCGGTTGGAGGATAACCGTGGTAATGATATGTGTTTTACATTAGCAGTGCAATGGACACAGCGCTAATGGTCATATCAATGGAGATATCATAGATGAAGAGGAGACAAAAGGTGGCCTCGAAGTGCTGAATGATGTCATCACATCTCTTGCCTCACAGAATTATGCAAATTTTAACTCATCTATGAGTAAATGGGGGAATCCAGTAATCCCATACAGGGATTCAGTAAGTACTGTTTAGTTCTCTAATTCGTACTAACTTCTATAAACTGTGTGAAATAGTCTTATACAATGACGAATGAATCATGATGATCGGATGATGATCCACTGAAAAAAGTCTTTTAATTCCGAAGTAGTAGTTGTAGTATTAGTATAATGTAATATCATTTATCACAGTACGTATTGGGGACCATTGGCCTTTTCTTTTTTCTCGCATTTCGATGAACATGTCCTATTCCGTCGTTCCATGTGCCGTCGTTCCATGTTTTGATTGCTGTACACACCTTGTATCCTGTGGCTAAGAGAATACTGTCTCCTCTCATTTTCCACATTCTCCGTACATCTCCATACACAGTCCGTACATTCTGATCTTTTTTAACTTGACCGCCCTAAGTATGCCATTTTTTTTCGTTCACTCCCACCTGCTGTCATGCCAAAGCATTTGTTGTTTCCTCGGTTCAATTGACCCTCAGGTTTCTCCTCCATAGCCAAAGTTAAGTTGCCACAATCATTCTAACATAAGTACATAAGCTTTTCCCCCTTTTTAACTAGACAAGACCATTTTTACATTTTTACAAGGCGTTTGAGAGATTACTACAAATTAAAGAAAAATTGACTACGTTTCTTTTAATCTCTCCTCCATTATCAATTTAGAATTAAATTTCTTTGAGTTTCACGTCTTGACATTTCTGTGTTCTCTTATCTATCTTAATACCAAGCTTACGGTATAACTTAGATTGATATAACTTGTCTTGAAAGATTTGGGCAACGTAGAGCCTTTGCGAGCTAAAGTGGACTTTCTATTTATCAGAGATTAATGTGGCTTCCAGAGATTTTTTCATCTATATCTTACCGTCTTGCAATTATCGAAGTGGAGAGAAAATATGGAAGAGGCTGTAAGCTTGAAACACCTAAGCTTAGAGAAGATAGACAGGTTGTCTACTTTTTGGAGTCAATGTATCAACTTTGGATGCACACAAATCCGCAAACTTGTGAGAAAAGAGCCTTTACGCACAATGTCCTTGCTCTCTGTTTTTTTGTATTGGTGGCTGCTAACTTTACTAGGATATTCTTCTTAATAAATACCACTCTCGCTCAACTCGGCCTAGCACACTTAGTTTTTTCAGTAACGCATCTGGTAATATGATCGTGCATAGGCACCTTTAATTGCCTCCCCTACTTATCTTTCTTTAGCTATAGTTGACTCTTTTATTTCTACGACCAAAGACTGTATTTCAGACGGCAGCAACGAGAGTACGAGGAAGTAGTGTACGTAACGCACGTGATCTATAATACCCTTGAATTTTAAGATTGCACAAGGAAGTGGAAGCCTGTCGCGCACATATGTTAGGATTTTGTCCGGCGCTCGTCAACTCAAATTAAAGTACTTTTGAAAGTGGAAAACCGATGATCTCCTGTTTGTGTCAGTCAAAGAAATAGTTTCGAAGAGTTTAATGCTGCATCTTCTGTGCAATTTTAGCATGCTTTTTGTTAAACACCAAAAACAAGGAGTTATATGATATCTCGAATATCATGAAAAAAAAGACAAAATCTTCACTGCGAGCTAATTTGTTTACTAGAATCTTTAAAAGTGTTTTGATTTTACATGGGTTATCTTCATATGAAATTAAACTAATTGATCGTTTTCTTTGTGTAGATTTTGACTTGGATAATGAAGGACACTCTAGGTGGTAACTGCGAAACAATGATGCTGTGTTGTGTTTCACCCAGTGAAAAATCAGTGCAAGAAACCGTCAACTGTCTTAAGTATGGCAGCATGGTACGGAATATTATCAACAAACCAGGGATAAACGAAGTAGGTCTCGATTCAATACATTTTCTATTGCATTAGTTATTTATTTGGGGCTATACATTCCTCTTGGGAATCTAATTAGAAGTTGTTATAAATGGAGTCGAAAACGTTTAAAACTTGATATTATGAGGAGTGGAAGGTGCTCAAGCTTAGTTAAAGGTTGCTTTATCGTTCCTAGATATATGTATGTTGTCAGTAGATTGAAGAACCAACAGCTTTGATGAAAATAAAATTTGAATAAAAGATGTTTGTACGGTGACCACGTATTGCAATTTCCAAACACGGCATCAAGGGAATATCTTTTTCCATTAGCCATTATCGTTATGAACTATAATGAAAATATATGTAGTTGCTATTCAACTTCTGTTTAAATGTATAACTACGGTTTAAGGTGAAAAGTCTATTTTTGTATCCTATTTGTCAATTATTTTCATAGGATTCAAATGTAAAGTTGATCAGGGAGCTCAAGGCCGAAATTGACGCACTGAAAGCGCAAGCGAAGAAAAAGGTATTTAATACAAAGTACCTTTTCTCTACCAAGGATCATATCCATCTCATGGTCATTGTTGTACACTGCCAGTAACATTTGGCAGAAAAGAATCTGTTTGTCTGTGTCTAAAAAACGCTGCAATATAAAGTAGAAAGTTTGGTTGTGGAGATTGTGGTATATTGAGGCATGTTGAGATATTGTAGTTAATCATTTTGGTATATGACACTGCAACGGCCTTATGTTAATAAGTACTTTCTTAGATCGCACGCGTTACCTTTTTGAAATCATTGCATTTACTTTTCGTTACAAAATCTTTTTATAATGGCAGATAGGAAAAACAGTTTACATTCTGTGCAATGTCAAATGCTTACGGTCGTGATGTAAAGTTAAATCAGGCAACTTGGACGATTAATAGCTTGCTTATCTTAAAGCGCCTGCAGCTTTAATATTGATTTCGCCTTTATCCATTCTTATTCATGCCATGCTGAATATTTTTACTAACTTGTCGATCTCTTTAATTATCTTTCTTCCTATCTATCAAGTTAGCTGTGAATATATTTTATTTGAATACCTCAGATTTTTCTATTTCACACAGAGTACAGTCTTTGATTTGATTCCTGAATTAGCAAAGCTTCCTAGTTGTGGCAATTGTGTCATGGATAGAAATTGTTTCCATATCTGCCGGTGCATTAACGATTAGATACATAGGAGTGTATTTATAGTTATGAGCATTATTCAATGTAGCGTAGGCTTACATTTAATAACCTCCACTAAGAACATGTGCTACTGCAGTTGAGAACTGATAAAAGTAATTGTTTGTACCAAAGGTAACGGGAGAGGTCTTGAATAAATATGAAGGAGGAGTCTTCAAGAAGTAACTTTTGAAACAAGTTAATTAAACTGAATGACACTATCACGCAACATCCATTTATTAACTTGATACATTCGGCTTCGGGGTGCATATTCGCAGTTTAATCTTGATATAATGCTAATGCGAGTTTAATATTTCAGTAAATGTGTTTATTTTGTCATTGATTTTTTCAAGGCTTCTAATGGACCTGTAACGGAGGCTGAGAAAAAATTACAGCGAGATACTGAACTGATGCAAAGACTTACCGGGATATGGGAGGAAAAATGGAGTAAAACTCAGAAGTTGATGGAGGTTAGATTTGCATTTTACATTTAGGGAGGGGATACCACCGTATTTAAGAAAAATTAAGTTCATTTGGGATGGCTTTGTCATTACCCCAGAACTCTCTTTTCCCCTGCTTTGGTTTGAAGAATCGTTGGATCCATCATTCTTTTGTAACAAAGCCTTTTATCTCTTTTGGGGGTACTTCACTAACATCCCATCTTAAATGAAGTCAGGAGAGTTTATCTTATGAAGAACCATTTTTAAAGATTGCTATGTTTGCCATCCTTGCTCTAATTAGTTTGTTTGATGGTCTTCATTTCTAACCACGGCATTTGTCTTTTATTTGCTGCAGGAAAAATCGCTAGATTTCACCGACATGGGATCAGCCGTAAAACTAGAAACAAAGCAGCCACATTTCGTAAGTCTTGGAGGTGGCAGACTAAGTATCGGTGTTAGCATAATCCCAATCAAAAAGGGTGAGCTGAATGTTGTCTTAAGTATTTGGAACTCCAAAATATTTTTTTTTTGGTTTTGTTAGCTAATCCCTGATTTATGCACAAGGCTGTACCTATATTTTCATTTGAAGTAATAGATATTTATACAGCACAACTCATCAGGAACATTTTAACCTTCATTCTCCACTGTGAAATTTCAAGTGAAACATGATGACCAAAGAATTCTGAGAAACGTAATTTCTTTTCAACGCGATGTTTACAAAGGCAGAATTTCTGAGATAGCATGGAAGTTGCATTATCCAAGATCAAGAGAAAAACAATCTTTTTAAACAATTGACAGTTAACTGTGCTTTGACCGTTAAAATCGACTTGTTAATTTTTTGTCAGCTTTTAATTTTTAATTTCTGAAGTTACAACAGAACTTGTCTTTTGGCAATGACAGGTAGCACGGTTGTTGGTCTCCCCGATGAATTATCAAAGCCTGATCTGGAGGTTCGTGGCAATGGCATTGTCAGGTAGTGCCCACTTCTTCTTTTATAGTAATATATATTTAATACTTTCTTAGGACGCGCCATAGATTTACATATTTCCTTATGATGCTCTTTTGAGAGACCGGCAGATACAATAATGCACCTTGCCGTTGAAAGTGTCCGAAAAAGGTCAGCCGCATTTATCGAGTGTTGAAATGCACAAACGAAATCTATTGGAGCATGTAGGGAATCCAGAATGCATCAAAAATAAAGTAGTGACAATTCTTCAAGTTAATGGGTGGCATTTTCACCTAAAGGGTTGTCACTGAGAGCCCTGTATATAAATGCGCAAGACCCAGAGGTATGACCCGGAGATATGAGGATTGCATGAGTCTTAAACCAAGCAAGGGATTTGTGGGGTCTACTATTTATGAGAAGAAATTGATGGTTAGACACACTACACCTTTTGTAATCTGTTGTTCGATCTGCATGTTAGTCTTTCTTTATGACAATATTTGATTGTATGAGTAAATTATTATTTATTGCACATCATAGTGGAAGGAAAAAATATTGTTTTCACTTTTGAATTATTCGAAATTTCTTATATTTCCCCTTTTGATTTTTAGTAATCATTGTATGGTGGAATACGACGGGGACGTGGTGGTTCTTCATCCAGGAAATGGACATGTGTCAGTGGATGGTGTACCAATTACCGAGGCAACCAGATTACCCCAAGGTTCGCGCTTCTTTATGTTCTTTAAACATTTTGCCATCCTTGTTAATACATTGTTACTAGTTGTCTAGCAATATTTGGGCATGAAATGGGCGCGCACACATTCCAGTAATTTGCCCTGAAATGTGATCTGTATTCAGAGGGATCATCCACCAAAAGCAAAAAACATGCGACATATGAAATCGAAAGTTATATATACATCATTTGTAACGATACATCATATAGTTGTCTTGTGCTTGGTGCATTTCCTTTTTAACTTAACTGAGCTGTATACTGTTACGAGAAAGTCTTTCGCAATTAATTGATACAGCAGCGGCTCGGCTTTTATTCATATTTTACAAGAGCTGAATTGTATGATGATCATTATTAACAGTGTTATAAAAAATTTGTGTAGCTCATACTTGGTAAATAGAAAACTAATTATTTTGTGCTAGTGGTGGCCAAACTAACGAATTGTTGCATTCAAAACTAGTTGCTGTTAGTTAACTAGTTTATTGATCGTTTGAAAATGTTTTAATGCTACATGTAGCCTTTACCCCACTTAAATGAATTATTTTTGTCTGTTGCAACCTTAAGTATTAGTCAACCAATTTTCTACTGGTTGCAAAAATCAATTTCAACATTTGTAGCTTTCATTAACAAATCTTCTGTGATGTTTCAGACAGTTTCGTTCCGCCATCTGGCAGTAGATATCATCCTTTTAATAACAATTATTAATAACCTATCTGCAGGATCGATGATCTGTCTGGGAAAAAACAACTATTTCAGATTTAATCACCCCAAGGAGGCTGCAAGGATCAAGATGGAAAATCCAAATATACGATTCTCAATAGTTCCTGACAATATTTACCCAGGTAAGGGGACAGTTAAAGATTTATTAAAGAGAGCTGGAAGATTTGAATTTATCATAATGAAGGACTTAAATATGCTCAGCAGAAGTGGTAATATATAGATCATGCAGCTTCCCATCTCAGTCTTAGGAACCTTTGTTATTCACCATATCATCCTGTACATCCTTAAGACTCCATCAATTGGCTAAAAAACTAGTGGCTTTGCTCTCCAAAGTGTCTGTTTTTATGGCTATCGTCTTTTAAATGTATTCTTCTGCCGATTATGTAACTAAACGTGTTGTGGAAACTAAATGTAGATGCTAATCAGCCAATGAGAAGACTGGTGGTTTTACAATGCCTTAGCAGCACAGGTCGGGTTTCCAACATGAATTTTCATTATCTATATTTATCGTATCTTTATTCTCGATTATGGATATAAAATGCTCTTAATAAATTTATTTTACACACTTTATTTTGTGTTATGTATTATAATTTAGCGACTTTGAGCTACTTTGAGATGACTAACTACGAATTAATTGATTATCACCTTAATAGCGATTAAGATTTTCGTGTAGTGCAGATGACAGGATTTAATACAACGAGAAAAAAGAGAGCAAAAGGCGCGTTTATAATAGAGAGAAGTAGTGGAATGAGAAAAAAAAAATTCTCTGTGACTGAGTTTCCCTGAAGAAAGACTGTGGAGAGTAATGATGTTGGAAATGAAGGGGATGTTAAAAATAACTGTTTGTCTGATTAACATTTCGAGACCACAGCCTTATTTTCTATCTAACGCTTCCCTCTAGAAGGTTTTCACAATGATAATTTCTATTCGGTATTGTTTTACAATTTTTCTTGCAGCTGGCTCATGTTTAAGCTTGCTAATAATTTACCTTGCTGTCAGGAAGCAGATGTTGCCTTTTATTTTGTTAATCGTTAGCCGATGAATTGATTTAGATCTGCAAAAGCTATGCTGTTTCGAAGTTATTCGTTCTTATCAAGTAAAGCCTGTATCAACATTATTGCTTTTCCTATCATATGTAGACTTAATCAACACAATCTGCTCTGTTATCACATTTGTTCAGAATAGTTAATTATGGAATGGCTAACATGGAGAAATGACTTCCCATTAATCATGGCCCTTTTTCTTCGTTTTTTTAAAGCGAACATGCTTTCTCTTGATCATAGCTTTTTGAAGATCATGTGATAACTAGTGAATAAATGTCTTTTGGCAGTAAAGGGCGTTTTAATGCTGTTTTGTTTTTCTTAGTTAGCATCGCGATTTTGCTTGATATTTTCAAGTTCATTCTTTTGATTTAAACATATATTATTTTTCCTATCTTTGGTCACACATAACCGGTCCATCATAGCATCGTAGCATTGCAGATGATTCTCATCATCGTACATTGAGGCTTACAGAATGTTATAAATAGGATAAGAATAAAGTCTAAAGGTTCATTTGCCTATTGTAGAACATTTATCAAGAGGCAAATATGCGCTTCAATATATATGGATTATCATTTCGGATAATTATGCATGCAAAATTGACTTTCCATAGAAAAGATTCGAATCAGTTCTTTAAATACGCAAAACTAAGATCAATGAGGCTGATCAGAAATTATGTACCGCATATTTCCTTTATTTGTTAATCTCCATGTCAGTCACAAATCAAAAAATTTGCGTTGCCAGTCTGCCACCCCTCCCTCCAATGCCTCTCTAAGGTAAAAGACAACAGAAGTTAAACAAGGACACGGGAGTTCATTCTTTATCATCATTGTTTTACTCTCAAATTAATCGAACATTTTACAGAAATTATCAAACGATTTCATGCTAGTATAAGAACAAGGAGGCCTCAATAAAATATGGCAAAGTTGTAATTATCTTCAAAGACCGAGAGCTCAATGCTGAATAAAACCATTACTGCGTAGACATTCGTGATATTGAAAAAGATTTGACATGCTTTAAAGATTTGATTTATTCAGAAGTACCTATGTATGGATAGTACCATATTGAAATGATGGAGAACTGTAGATAGATCTGTTCATACCACCATGCATACAAAGGCATGATACCAATCAATTTGGTAGAAAGGCACGGCCCACATCGCATTTGACATAGAGATATATTAAGTGGGTCTTGACTCAATTGCAAGTTTTGAAGAGGGTACTTCGTTTATTATACCGAATGCCAGTCGATGAAGCCATCATAATCATTATTATCGCTTTATTTATGAAGTTGGCTTACAAAATCAATAGTTATAGTTAAGGTTATTTACAGCCATCGTAAAAGAATCAATACAAATATATGCAAAGTAAAAATTTGCTTGAAGGGGTGCATCTAAAATATGGACAATATTTGTCATTCGCCGATAAAGTGTTTAAACATTGATACTTAAAGTAGTTTGTTTCTCTACTTCTCATTTGGTAAATCACGTTTTGCAGATGTCCAGTTGGCAATAGAGCAGCGCCGCAAAGAAATGCAAGAGAAGGAGAAGCTAAAAGCAGAGAACAAGCGACTTCTTGCCTTAGAGCAACAGTATGTCCAGTCGTTAGAAAGGCTAGGCTTTGAGAAGGAGCAATTGGAACAAGAAAGGCGGAAGCTTCAAGTTTTGCAGCAGCAGCAACAAAATGTTGCCAATCAGTTTGACCGAGAAATATCGATACAAATTGAGGAACTGGAATTAAAGAGAAGAGAACTGAGAAGATATGAACACGAAAAGGAGAAACTTTTGGAGAAAGAGAAAGAAATCGAATTAGCGGGAAAACGGCTGATGGAGAACCGAAACAGGCAAGAACAAATTAAAGCTGACTTTGACTCACTCGAGCATAAAGAGGCAAAAATAGAGCTGGATGAGTTTGAAAGACTTGAAGAAGCAGTGATGATGGGTAAACCGGAGGAAGAAAATGTGGACGTAGCAAAGGAGAGCGACAGAAAGGAAAAACAGCAACGAGAGGAGACGCATGACAGTTTAATCGAAGATATGGATGGTATAGAGGAAGATTTGAGGTTTGCTAATGCTCTGTATATTGCCTTCGTATAATCGCATATAGTCTATTCCTGCATGTTATGTTTTCATTGATAGTGGCGTTCACTCATGCACTTTTCATAATTGTGTTACGTATGCAGTTTCTGCTTCAGCCCTATGAATTCAAAAAAGTTAACCCTTTTACACCCAGTGATAACACAATTGTAGAATATCACTTAATGGGTTTCATGAGATTTCAAGGGGTTATATGATTGATTATGTTGGGGTTTGAGGAGCCTTGAGAATATTGAACTACAAATAAATCTTTCCTTCAAGGGAAGAAATGGTGAAACTATATTTCCTGAAACTATAAGAATCTGTTTGCGACGTTGCATTGCGACTGCCTAAAGTTGAGTATGTAAATCTATGGAATATGGAATATATTAATGGTTCGCAGTATCTTATCCGCCGCCAGTATAAGCGAAAAGCAGAAGTGCACATGAGCGAATTACATGGCACTTTCCCAAAAATCCTCTTTTTGTTGTTGGGAGACCTATTGCAAAGGAAAGAGAGCTGATACCACCTGTTATAAGATCTTAACTATTTGTTTCTCCAAACCTTGTATATATACTTAATGTTGATCTTTAATAAAAAAATTTCCTTTACAGGCTGCAAGAACTATATCGTCAACAAAGGGTGGAGATTGATCGTGAAAAGAGGCAACTCGAAGAAATGGAAAAACTTCACAAGAAATTAGAACTAGAATTGGCTAGCCAGATCGAAAAATTGCAAACGGAGAGAGAAAAGGAACTCGACAAGATAAATAAAGAAAAATCGAGATTGAAGAAAATTGAAGAAAAACAGGAAACTATGTTGAAACAAATCGAAAACGAAAAAAATCGCTTAGAAGAAGAAAGGTTGGCCGAGACACAGAAAATGCAAGAAAAGGTGGTTATTGAGATGCAAGTAGAAGAAGAAAGGGTTAATGTGTTGAAGAAAGCGGCAGAAGAGCAACAAAAAGAGAGGGAATTGATAAATGCAGAAAAGGAACGATTGCTGTTGTTAGAAAAGGAGCACATGCTGGCACTGCAGGAGCTTCAACAGAATAAGTTGTCACAACAGGAGAAGTTAGAGAGAGAAAGACAACTAGAACTGGAATATATTGAAACAGAACAATTGATGTTAGAAGAATTGGAACAGAAGCAGTTCGAATCTGCAAGACAGATGGAGTATGGTGCACAGCTACTACGAGAGCAATTACGAAAGGAGAGAGATGAGGAGGTTGGCAAGCTGGAAGAGAATCGAAAGATGTTGGATGTAGTTGCAAGGAGACATGAAGAGGCTCTAAGAGAAGCAGAACTGGAACGGAAATTACTACAGGATATGCGTGAAAAGGAGCAAGATCAATTGAAGTTGGAAAGAGATCGCTTGAACAGAGTAGAATCTGAATATAAAGAGTACATTCAAACATTAGAAGAAGATAAAAAATTACTGAAGGAAGAATTAGAAAAACAGAAGAAAGTAGAGATTGAAAAATTCAAAGAGGAATTCAAAAGGACTGCATCGCTTCCAAGATCGTTCAAAACATTAGCTGAGGTAGATCCGTCTTTGCTAAGGCGTTGTAAAACACCAGAAGATAAAATGAAAGAGGTTTGTGTAATCTTATTTTACCTGCCTTCTAAGATCAACTGATATCCTATGGCGTTGCACCTACATCTCATATCAAATTGAAAAGTTCCTGGATACCCTTTACCGATACAAAATCGATATCAATGCGAAAGGGAAACGGCTATCCTTTGGCTTGTAAGCAGGCTAATTATTTAGGTTCAGATACTAATCGTATCGTAATTACTTTCATCTGAAAGATTTCTTTGTCTTTTTTTTGCATGCTGGCACTCTCTACACCGTGCGTAATTATATTACCCCTGCGTATAGTTCCCTGCTTCATTTTTCACATTTCAACAACCCTTTAACCAATCTTTTACAGTCTTTTATTCTGCCTCATATCAAGAAATCTCTCTTATAGCCGTTTGCTGCAGATTGTTATAACTCTTTTCGGAACAAAAACCCACATAGAAGGATATCAGTATGTGCATTATCATAGAGCATTGTTATTTCTTGGGGGATGCTATCATTTAAGACCAGCAATCGATGTTTGATGTACCCATGCATATTTTTTTTACTTATGTTTTTTGGTTTTATTGTTGCATTTGTTGTATATCATCTCATTCTATTTCTTTTGTTTTTTCATTTCAAATCTTCTCTTTTCAAGATGTGTTAGTTTTGATAGAGATCCAATGAGCATTTCCGTTGGTTTTTGTGACATTGCCTTATTCTTTCAATATCCTTGTTTAATATGTGATTGTATTCTAAATAAGTAACATTAGCATTTTTTCGTGTTATAACAACATGGTTATGCAGTGATTTTATAACTATTCTTGCTTTTTTTAGACTAATTTTGTTCATTCTAAGTTTAATTGAAAGGATTTGCTAGTTTGAGAGACTCACCAGGTCAATACAGCTTATGCTAGTTCTCTTCTTTACAACTGCGATTACTCCACAATTAGAATTTGGGCAAATGTTCTTATTCTGAAGTTTCGATAATTATAATGCAGGTCGTTTTGGCTTAACTGATGTCCGTAATTGTGTATATTTATAGTCTCAATAGTTTTCACTACTTTCTTTTATTTAAATTATTATTAGTGAAGATTTCGGCCCGTCCTATCGTAATTTCATTTTGCACACAGCGCAGGTCAGACACGCAAAACTTATTATCCAAATCTATTTTGAAATTTGACAGGTCCCAATAAAGCGCTTCCAACGTTCTGAATGTCATGGCTTGATTCTAAAATACAATTTCATGCATTTATGTATAAGATGAATTGCCGATGTTCAAAAAGAGATAAATAATTATCCCTCATTCAAATAGCAATTATTTCCATCGTATTTTAATTGGCCTGACCCATTATTCTTGTGTTGGCCAAATCTTAGACTTGCCGATAAAATATATGAAGATATCGTACGGCAGGTGTTGATCTTTGTTCAGGAATAACGTTGCTCAACACAAATTTCTGATCTGGCTTTCTACCTGTTTTTCTTTTTAATGGACCTAAAGGTAATATTCTTATTCAACATTATAAAAGCACATAAATAGACCTGTTTATACCAAAAGATAAGAAAAAGGTGAAGGCATTTATTTTATGCTTTTTATCTTATTTTGTAGAAAATGTCTTACTATGAAACGACAACCTTTCTTTCCAACGTTCTTCAAGTTATGCAAAGAAAGATTGCCGCTAAAAATGGAACGGGAATTAATTTCAAGCAAATCGTTTCATTCTTTGAGGTGTTTCAGACTGAAAATAGCTTAACATATTTAAAAAAAAATTTCCCGTTCTAATTGCATTTAGTTAAACATAGCAGGTGTCCAATGCCTTAGCTGTACGTTTTCGATTTTTACTGAACGTCCTAGATATCTATCTGAGACCTTGTAATGTAAACTGGTAATTTTGCGAGAGACACAGGACAGAATCTTCAACGTTGCAACTGCACGCATCTGATGAAGGAATTGAATTCAGAAAATGATGCATTGGACGCAATACTTCCTACTTTGCCTACAAGCTAATTAAACCGGAAGTAACAGTCCCATTTTATGTTTTCAGTTTTCTGTTATCGTCTTTATTGGGCATTTTTTTCTTATCAAAATACTATGCTTGACTTTAGCTCAGGATAAAGTTCATAAATTTGTAAAATAATGTTGAGTTCTACATATTCTATTTGAGCAATTTTAATACAGAAACATAGCCAAAATATTTATGAAATTGCATTTACGCCCAAATAAAAGCAAAATTTCATTCTGAGCAACGCTCTTTCTATTTTCGCAATGGCTAGAATTAGGCGAATCTATTCCTTAGGCTTGGAAACTAAGTTCATTTATGTAAACTTTCGTTGATATTGCCAGATGGTTGAAACTAATACTTAAAAGTGCTCATTTTTTTTTGCCGTAATTTTTAGATACGAGAGGCAATGGCATGCAGTTTAGGAGCACTAACGAACACTGTTAGGTGCCATTTTATTCTTTTTTAGGTCATGCAAAACTGGTTTTGGTATTAGATTAGTGTTTATTTAGACAGATCGTTATCTGCGTGAAAATTACGTCACGACACTTTCTCGATGTAGGGCACGTGAGTGTGTGAGGCAGTTTTAAGACAAAATCAAAATTTCTAAATGTGAAGAATAGAATATCAAAATTTGGTTGGTCCAGGAATGCTACGAGAAGTTTCAGATTTTCGCGCATGCGTATGCAGGTGTCACTCTCTAATGCTGAAAATTATTTTTGTGAAACATTGGTCATTTACCTCTTCACAGTCAACGTTCATGTGTTCAGAGAGGTACGCCCTGCACGAATCAGTACGAAGTATGTATGGACATTTACGACTAGGAACTACATTGTAACTGTATGGTGTTTCAATGTGTGATGGACCGTTGACTGTGGTATTTTTGCTACTAAACCTAATTACATGTAGCTGCAATCAGCTAAACATGCCACAACGATTGTACAAAATTTCACATTTTATTTAGAGGTTGGTTTTATCCCTAGGCAAATCTACTTCCTTTACCATTCCCTTACACATTGCCCTTAATGTCATGCCTAACACACGCATGGTGTTGCTCCTCACAAAATTCGCAAGGAACGCTTCTAAATCAACAGTTTTAAACTTTTGATTACAGGAGTTGAAAAGTTGCTAATTTTTATCATTGATCTGACTCGATTTTATTGCGACCGATTATGTAATTAATTGATCATCTGTTGTTTGCTACTTTTTGACTATTATTTAGAATTTTCACAACATCGTGGATCTGACGCCCATTAATCTTATAATCTTAATGATATCTGTAAAAACCAGAATTTCTACAGTATTACGAGCCCATCAAACTTCAGTTTGCGTTATTTCACGAATTAGACCTTTATAGAACTTCGTTTCCTTGGTTTTCAAGGAAAATTCTACTTATGAAATCACATGCGTCTCATGTTTTATTAATTAAAAAACAGTTGAAATTCTCCAACTCTTTGACGTTTCATTGCCTCCGTATAGTCGCCCGTAGCAGACGTGATTTCATTTCACTATCGTTTCGTTTTCTCGCTGCTGTAGATCGAAGAAAACAAGCAGCGTCTGGACGACCTCCGAAAGCAGGCTGCAGAAAAAGCCGAAATCGAGTGGAAAGAGAAGAAGGAAAGAATGGAGAAGCAACAGACTGAAGAACGAGACTTGGAAGAAAAGCGAAGGAAACTTGAAGAAATGCGCAAAAATCAGGAACTCGCTGCTGAGAAGGAGAGATTTTTGATGCAAGAGGAAGCTGATAAAATTAGAAAGCACGAAGAATTTTTGCTGGTAAGTCGTTTTTGAAGTTGTTTTCGATTCATTTTGTCTCATTACTTTTTGGTTGATTATAACTGATTGCTCTTGTGGCTTGCTGCCTATTATATATGTGTTTTGTGATGGTTTTCAATCATTTTACCATTATTCTATATGTTTTGAATGTTACCAAGCGAATCTTATAGGAGAAGTCAAGACTATTCGTAGCAGTATTATTGTCATTTTCCATCTGAGGTTATTCATCATCACCATCATAATCATCATCATCATAATCATAATCATAATTTAAATCTTTATCATCATAATCATCAAAATCATCATGATCATCATTATCATAACTAGCAACATAATTAGCTTTGAGAGAATATAAGAAATGGGTAAAAATGGCAATGGTGCATTGCTCTCCTGTGCAATTTTGGCATCTGTAGCTGATGCCCCGCACTCAGGTTCAGTTACATAGGTAGATAAAAACAAATACTTCAGAACAATTCTTTTTATCTAATTAAGTCACACTAGCCTTCATTCTTCCAAGTTGAATGTTATCAGAGTATCACAATTTTACAACTTTAATCATCATGAATAATGCATAACAGTACTTGCACCAGGTCAACTTGTCTTGTACGATTTTGCGAGGTGTGGGATAAACAGGTTCATTTATGTGTTTTATTTTGGTGGAAGATAATGTATAAATGTGTTTATCGATTAAAAATCACCAATGTGCAACAGGTGATAGCAATATCGATTCGTGGATTTATTATGAATAATATCTAGATTTGAATTTTTGCATTTAAATGAGACCTTGCGATATATGCAGGGACGTGGAGTTTTTCATATTTCACAAATAAAAGTCTTAGCACATCTTTCTATTAAGTTCTTCTGATGAATGTGAGATTTGGGATGACAAATTCTGATGAATTGCCCTGAATAGTGTAATATAGATTTGTAGACTTTGTATGATATTTGCGCGCGACGAAGGACAAAGCTTTATATTCACCGATCCTGATACGCGCGGCAGAATAATTTTCTTCGTCCCAAAATATCCAGTCATATGGCTGTGCGCAGTTTGATAATGATGATTATTGTTACTAATTGGAGATATTTCGTACATTTTTATAAACATGAATCTTATGAATCAGCCATGTCTGTTAAAGGTAGCGCACCTCTTTCTTATGCTCATGCATCAGCCCGAATTCGAGTCTGAAAATATCCGTTCGACTACCCCTTAAATTTACACTATGAGGACAAAGTATTAGAAAACCTTGCTTGAAATGGTCACCAAAATTTAGTGATAGGGAAAATGTAACCTTATTTCATACGGAATTCGCAGCTTCATTTAGAGCCACCAGTATTTATGATCTTTTAATGTTTATGATAGATATTGGCATGCAATATTCAATTTTGCTTGCATAAACAAAGCTCTTTTTGCAGTGGCTTCTCCAAAAAATTTTAATTTCATGTTTTCAAATTAAATGATGTTTATTATGCAAGGTTTCAATTCAAAGATGTGTAATTGAATTAACATTTCCGAACTAAAACTATCCTCTGAATTGGGGCCATTTGCTCATGAAAGTCTTGGCTTCTTAATGAATGCTGTTTTAAATTTTAAACAGTGTATTGCTCTAATTTTGTCCATGTAGTTTCCTTCTAATAGAGAAGTATTATTAATTTGCCCAAACATGATTTTTAGGCAGAGATAAACAAAGAATGCTACTGATTAATTGAATCGAAAATTTGTTTTTCCTTTTCAGGCATAATTTTTATTTATCCCTAAGCGCTAAGTTTTCGGAATATTTACTTTGGAATCTTATCTCAAATCTTGGGCTCATTTGGGCATTTTATGCAAATTCCTTTCAATATGTTATTCAATACTTACCAAAGAGGTTCTGGTATGCTAAATTCTTTCTCGATGAAACTTTTGTGCAAAAATCTACATGCACTAGACAAATATGGTTATTAATACTTTGATCAAAGTGTAAAGAAGCCCCTGTTAGTGTTCTTACATCAATGTTTAATCATTTTGATGTTAGATATTCAGCACGCATTTAACAAGGTCACGGGGATTTTATGCATAGGAAACGTTATCTTTCTTCATCGAAGTGATCTCACATTTTCTTATCAGAGTGCCAAATCTCCGCATGGCTTGTAAATTGCCGCACAGTCCGATTAATGTGCTAGATAGTGTATATTGACGAAGGTGGTCGCCATCTGCAAGAGCTAGTTTAGGCTAACTGCCATTAGAAGAACCAATTCACCCGGGTTGTTTCAATAGCGCTTGTATTGTCCCATTAATGATAGCCTATCGGTGGATATTTAATGGGGACCGTATAGAAGGCCTGTAGCAAATAAAGGAAAAAAAGAAGACTAAGTTGTCTTCCTTGACCTTGGATAATTATGTTTCATTACAGCCGCTTAAATGATTCTTTAGGAATGGATCAAGATGTAAAGAAATGATGCGCTAATTTGCCACATTTCTGTGATGACTTTTTTGCCTTTTTTTTATTTTGTTCTTTGCGCTTGCGTTGGGACCTTGAATGTATGTTGTTTTAGATGATATGAGAATTTTAATAGTTCCGTCGTTAGAACTCTATTTCCCATCCTGGTATTCAAAGACCTTGTAGCAAGTGGTAGGTAAATCGATGCTTAGTTATTCCCCTAAACCGGCCAGGCTTTTGCACTAGCCAGTTTTCTACCGCCAAGAAATAATCTTTTAGGTGATGTATTTTTTCTGCATCTAAACTAATAAGCTAATTTCCACTGTCTGTCGATGTTCCCATAATTAGTTATGATTATTCATCAATTATTCCAGGTTGTTAGAAACAGATTTTTATTAACCCTATTCAGTCCACCATTCCGCAAATTGATAAATTATTCAAGTGATATCCCATTACAAAAACATTGCCTTTATGTATTTATTCATTCATCGATATCGTCAATTCTTGCCCCGTGGACGCTTTGCTCAATGCCCTCTCAGGTTACTTGTTGCTGGTTAAAAGTACCCCAGTTACTTGCTTCCGCTGCTTGAGAATTACAACTAGCAATAAGTTCTATTTTATTGCAATAATTGCAATATCTAGCTCGTATTTTAAGACTTCTTTGTCACGAGAAAGATTGTTGAAGAAAACTTTTTAGGACCCCTGCACCCAGGATAGTAAGTTTTTGGAAATTATACCGATATATTTTGGCTTTTTTCCTTGACAAACCATGTTATTGACAGGTTAACTTTGGGAAATCATTTGTTGCACTACCTTGCATCTATAAAGCAATAGGTGAGGTAATTAGCTTGATGATCTAAATAAGTTTTGCATGTGATCAAATGAGAATACCTTAAATCGGCCTCGTTAAGGGCCAATGAGTTGCCCATTGGCGGCTCATTTCCAAATCCATTTCATCGTACACAATTTTTGCCTGTTTTGTCGTAACACACCGGCCGGCCTTAGTGGTAATCGATCTTGAACTTCAAATGCTAATGCGCGGCTGAAAATTCAAGCAGCATGCACAGAGTAAAATTCAATTATGATTTCGACATGAAGACTTCATTAGAAAAGATAATCGAAGGGTATTGCCATCTGATACAAGTATGTTTACGTTTTAAATGTACTTTTAAAGTTCTGTGACTTAATAATCTTTGAATTCTCTTTTCTGTTTCATAAGCCACAAAAAGAAAAACTCTATTTTTGGTCCTATTTCGTTTGTTAAGCATTTTATTAAATTTCCCAAGGATTATAGAATTCTAGTCAGGATTTATTTAAAGAAAATCGTAAGTGGGATTTAATGCATTGGAAATGAGAAAATATGATGTTTAAGCATGCGTTTTTTAATCGCCTTTGGTTCTTTACTCATCACATGAAAGTAGTTGGTATTTTGTTCTAGTATTTTTATAAGTGGCCAATAAAAACCTTGCAAATTTTGCTTTTGAGCGTAAATGCCTGGTTTGGAAATACAGTCTAGCCTTGTGCGCCCTTGGATAAGCTAGACCGTGTTAATTTTTTTAATACATCTGGAGCCATACGTACTCCAAAATCAGCTATATTTGTTATCATTCATTGTAGTCCAGTTGGGGAGGGGGGAGGGGGGCAAGAGAAATATAAGAATAACTCTTGGGCATGTCAACTCAGTTAAAAATAATAGAGATGATGCCGCTTGGAGGTCCTGTATCATTATATAATCGTGAACTATTTAGTGCAGCCAGGAGGTGTTTTCCTGAAAATGAAATGCAAATAGCTTTCTTTTGTGAAAAGGATTTTTGGTTTTTCAACAGGCTCTTGAAATAAATTATTCATGTGAATTATTAATTCATCTCAGTTGTCTTAATTTCATCACAAAAAACATTAAACCGCTTTAGTTATTTGTAGTTAACAACAAATAAGTTAACCAGTAAATGTAATTATCTATCAGCTTATGATTGCTCCGAATAGAGTTTTATTTTAATATGTGCAAGGTCAGGAGAAATTTGTTTCAGTAAGGATCGCATTCTAATTTGACCGCATCTTATTATTACAGTATAAAAACCCATATTATTTGTAAGAGATTCTTTTGCTTTAAACCGAGACGTTGAGCTAAAGTGGTCACCATTAATGAAAAGAAATCCATTTATCAAAAGTGGATTAAACCCTCTTTTACATAGCTATCTATGATCAAACTTTGGTCATATCTTTAATGAGGATTCTCCTTGCGTTATTAATGATTCACTCGTTACCTTTTATTGCAAATCATCCAAACAAAGTACAATAATGAAAATTTGATAAAATTTATACTTTTGTTAATACAAAAGTTAAGCATGAAATCTGTTCTGAACATTTTGCGTGTGAGATGTAGAACCACTACATGCATCTGTTACTCTGCAAAACCACTGCATGACTTGGGATTGGAATTCAACCCACCCCTAGAATAGTGAAATTTCGACTTAAAGGTCCAAAGAGCCTTATAACCAGATGCCAAAAGGAACATTTAGGTTAATTTGCTACTTGTTCTGATCAGTTATGTGCATCAATAAAGTTGTGTCTTTCTCCTGCTTTATAGATGTGTACGAGACTAGTTTAACTCAGTCAAGGCCCTATCCCATATTCGATCTTTCACTTTATATAACTATTTGATTCATTATTTATTAGGGACAATATTATTTTTCCAATAGATTTGTGCGTAGTGTTTCTATTTGTATTGCATTTTTAAACCATTTGAAGACACCAGTTCCTTGATATTAGACCTCAGAGTATTGCGACAGAGAATAGATTGGTTACAGGATTTTTCCCCCTTTAAGCCCCTTTCCTAACAATGATGTCATATTTGCTTAAAACCAGCTTCATCTCCCTTCTTCCTCGCAGTAAACAACGGAAAATGTCAGGCAGGTACTTAAACCATGGCTATTCAATAGCAGGTTGCATATATTGAAAAAGCCGTAATTTCTGCAAACGCCTAAAGTGAAGCTGATCCGTTTATTTGTCGTGATTTGAACATTCGGTTTTCTATCGGAGGCAATTCTTTTATGCGCGATTGTCTGTTTGTAAAACACTGTAGTTGCATATGAAAAGGACGGCCGAGTAAGATGGGCTGTTTCAATTTGTTTTTCGATAAATTCATAGGCAAATAGATAAAGACGTATTTAAAGAAAATTCTTCACTTTCATAATGAGATAGATAAGAAATACAAGGCAAATTCAGCCAGAGATTTTGCTTGAGCTTAACAGATTAAGGCGTATACATCTGTAAAAACAAATTCTGTTTTGCTTGAGTTTTACCATTCAGAGACAGGTGCATTTTATGTTATAAGGACAGTACTGTCATTGACTTATTTTATACACGGGGTGGCACTATCCACGCCTTCCTTGTATTTTGTTCAAGTGTCCATCGCTAGATCAATCAGTTCAGTATGGATGGCAGCTCACGTGACAGCTTGAATCTGTGTTAGTTTCAAAACAATCTTTAATCTAAAAAAGCAGGGCCCCTATCAACATAGGCCTTTCAAGGGCATTTTTGATAGGTTATCTTTGAGCCGGCCTGAAAACTATCTTAGATTTTAATTTATTTCATGGCCTTGGACTCGCATTCAAAGGGTGCCATGAATCCCCATTAGACCTCTTATCTGATCTATGGCCATCTTTCCTCGCATTCCCCTTGAAGGTTTGGTTTCACCCTCTGCAACGTGCTGCCACATCTTCTACCGCTTAGTCGCATCTACGGTACATTGCAGATTTTTGGTCATCTACCTTGGCTTTGATTTCAACGTTTTGTGATAGCAGTTTTTAATAAGTTCCTAACCTACTAAGGCTTCAATATATTTGATTTGAAAAAGGCATTTGCTTCTGGGTTTGACGGCGAATTTAGATGAATTGTTTCCTTTAAACTTTACCCTCTATTTCATGCTAAACCTAGGTTAATAGCGTCCATTCCATGGAAAATTTTTGCTTGCAAAATAGGAAGCTAAATGTTGCTCGCCACAGCTATTCCCTTTAATTTGAGTTAATTGCATATGAATTATTTTGTGAATGTTGATTTCACATCTTGTTCACGAGGAATAGGGTGATTTGTTGGACAGTCTTATTTTGATATTTCACCATGCTAAAATAAATGAGTCTTTGTTAAATAACAATAATGCGTGCGATTCTCCCTTCGCAGGGATCTTGCAATAAACAATCTGTCGGCATAATCGAGCAAAAATAACCGTGAGATTGGAAGTATTTCTTTTTTCTGACATACAGTCTGATGATATGAATAATTGTTTTGTCTAGCAGTTTTATATGGCAGTCTTCCTACCTCGCGATTTACCGAAGAAAGCAGAACCTGCTCTCGAAAATGTCATCCCTGTCGGGGTGAGAGCATCCCCCGGAATTTTGACATTGACCAAGACTCTTTAGTCGGCGTATACTGATTAATCAAACGTTGCGTCGAGTTGCGTTTCATCGAAAGTACTCTAACTGAAGGAAACTTGATACAGAAGTTGATAATGAAGCCTGCACGCATTATAAACAATCTTTCCCCGTTAAAATTGTCAAAATTTGATAAAATGATCGTTCTGCCAAGTCAAAGCCTGTCAGCAGGGAAAATTCAAAGGATTTACAACATTTATCTAATTTTGGTAAGCGTAATGACTGCAGTTTTTTGCTATTTGACTTGCTTAGTATAATGCCGAAATGGTTCACTGACGGCTTGTTTAACTAACAGAAGTTTTTTTTGCAAAGGGATTGAAGCTTAGACCTTGTACTGCGGTGTAATGTGACGATTGTTCAAATTATTTGAAAAAATCAATGAAACAATGAATAATGGGTAAGAACTTGTTTGAAGGGGATAGAAGATTTAGTTCATCTGATGATAAACTAGTCTGTATGCCTTTATCAAACTGCTGTTTGAATGTGTATAGTTTAGTTTTGAATGAGCTCTGCTTTTTTATCCGTATTCTATACTCAAATGCAATGGAAACTTCTCAATAATTTAGCTGCATAGATTCGATATCTTCCAACTTCTTTAGACCACCTTATTTGAAACTCGTTCTTTAATAGAAATTCGTTATTAAGTAATTTTCCATTCGTTAATTCTTTGAATGAATCTCCTACAGCATGTTTTGCCAGCCAGCCCATTAACATAATTACGAATCAGCTACGAAAAAGTCTTGTATAAAGACAATTTGCATACATTTTTCAACCATTTGCGATTTACGCTCACGTGTTAGGTGCATCTTATTTTGTGAATATTTGTACATTCAAATTAATCTCGTTTTTTAATATTAAAAAATCAAGATTATTCAACGCAATTGCTCAAAACTGACACAACCAATCAAATGATATTCGCTTCTATTCTACTTTCCTTATTTTTGCAGTTATGGCAACACTGATTACTTTCCAATACAGCATTTTAATATCATGAAAAGTTAATATTTTACGTTTCCACCTAGCAGCCCTAAGTTTTCCGACGTCTTATTTTTCTTTTTCTCGAAATTTCGGGGTGGAGCTTATTTTAGCATATAAGTTTCCGTGTAAAATTATGCTAGTCATAAATGATCACCTCAAAAATTCGATGATTTGAAAGGTAGGTTATTGGTCACACCATAATCAATCTATAACAAATCTTTAAGTGCATTTCTTAGCCTTGAGGCTCACCAAGTTCGTTTGGATTCAACCCTCGCCTCCACGATGACCCATCCTTCTGCTACCAACCTCCTAGCTAATGAGCCTATGATTAAATAAGGCTCAACTCTCGTTTACACTTTGCGATCACTGTTTTACAACACATCTATTGCGCAAAGTCAAATAGGATATGATTAATTTTCTGATTAGCAGCATAGGTAGCTTCCATGTAGAAGGAGAACTGTCGCACTGTTGTAAATATTCTGTTTTAAGTTTTTGGCGAAGTGGTGATACGTGCAAGAATCTTTAAATTAATCAAGAATTTAAATTATCCGCGAAGGACTCGCTTTCCTTTTCCTGCTAGCCTTTTAACCACCCGGAAAGCATGCGGTATAGAAAATCGTTCGTGTTGTTCGCAAATCATTTGCATGTTATTCTTTGTCAAGTTTGTTCTTCAAATCTGTTTACTGTCATATTTGATCGTTTTTGCATATGCCTTGGATTTAGAAATCATCCGTAAAAATCTTTTACTATAAATGTTCATTGAAGGGTTTCACTATTTGAAGAATCAACAACAGTCTTCTGCCTTGGCATAATCCTTTTTATGCTTCGCGGCAAAAACAGTTCTGCAAAAAACTTCATTTTTGTCTGTCCCTATTTTGCCTGTAATCCTTTAATTGCTATCAAAGTTTAAGTTTTTCCTACACGATAGTTGTAGCGACAAAATCTGAAGTGAAAATGTTGTGAGGGGTTGGCTTTGTTTGAGATTCATTCCCAATACCATTCGCTATGAGAACCAAAGCGCCAATGTTATTCGCTGTGAGAATCCTTAGACTGAGACTGTGTTTTCAATTGTGCATTGGCCCCGAGTCTCATCTATCTTGTCACATTTGGCATCGATCAAGATTAAGCTACCGAAAGTACATTCACTTGACCTCAAAAAGATCTATTCGCAGAAAATCCCCCAGCTGATTCCTTTCGAAAATTATGATACTTACGTAACTGTGGTCTCGGCTGAAGTGGTAGATATTATGTTAGGTCACCATGCTGATTTGAAAGCGATTTTGCAGATAATCTCATGAAAAGTGTGAAGCATTAATCTGAAACATGGTTCATTGCAGATTTGCGTCGAAACTATGTTGGGAGCTTTCCCATCTCCGTCATGTGCTAGAAAACGTTGTTCAGCCACTTCGTTGCTCTTTCTTTTGATAGCAAATCAGTTTCGTTGACTCAGGAGAATTTAAGAAAAACTTATTCGGAAGAGGGAAAGAGAAATTAACGATGGAAATTCCAAGACCAAGAACGGAAATTGGAAGGAACAGTGTGACGTACAAAGGCCCTCTCATATGGAACCTCTTGACAACAGAAACCAGGGCGTGTAAAACATAAGACAAGTTCAAAACAAAACTCAAGGAATGTAAACTAGATATGATAAGTTTCCAGAGAGAAGCAGCAATTGGAACCAATAAAAAGAAAGATTACATGTATTATTGATAAACAATGCACCCTTTTTACAAATGATGAATTATGCTTCAGGATTTTAAGATTTACTTATATAATAGGTTTTATCAGACGTATGTATGTAAAACTATTTAGGCTTAGCATGTTTCGTTTATTTTAGTTTAGTTTTTAGTATCTCAGGTCCACATCGGCTCTCTTGAGCTGCCTTAGCATGACCTGAGTTAATAAATAAAAATATGTATGTATGTATATATGTAGGAGCCAAATGGCTGATGGCCTAACCCAATTTTTAGGAGCATTTTTTCAAAACATCTCAAAAGCAGAAGCGAAGCCAAAGGGGTGGCTATGATGACCCTGGCTTTGCCAACCTTTGAAAGCAAACTGAAGAACTCTCATAGATTTTTGGTTATATGAAGCCTAATTTGATTTTCGTATTGATTCAATTCAGCTTGTATATACGATGAAATTGAAGGATAAAAATGTGTCAGTCATGCTTTCTACCTAAAGTATTGGCATTTCAGAGGATTTTTAATTACACCACGCCTGTTATCCGAATTGCTGATCAAGTCGTTTTGTTAGCCTGCATGCAGCCCCTACTGTGTCTCGCAAATTCAAAATTCGATTGAGTTGAATTCAATTTCTGATGACCAGTAGGGTCTGTGAACCAGCGAATGAAAGCTTGTTCCCTGACATCAGCAACTTTCCTGCTCGCGACAATCCCGCGTTTTGCACGCTGCTAAGAAAACATGGCAAATAAGTTAGGCCTATGTAAAATAATTGAAGATTCTGAACGCCATAACAAACAAGTGCAGTTTATGTGGATTTCTCAGTGTTACAAAACACGATTTCAACTTAATAAGTAGCAAAACTGATTTTCGCTCAGAAGTTTTGGAGCTCCCATTTACAATCGTTTTGGATTCACAGCATCGCTACATTGCAAGCAATATTGATGCTGTGAATTGTTCAAGAAGCGAAAGAGCCATAAAAAGAAATTGCAAGATGCTGAGAAATTGGTCGAATGAATAAATTTCAAAATAACCACGCCTTCTCACAAACACACGCGATAATTCAGCTGCTTTTAAAATCATTCATAATTCTTCAACTTCAATGGCCAGGCCACTTCAATAAATATGGTTTCTGTTCTTGAAATAATTCAAGAGACTTTTTTCATGAGAATCGTTAAATCCCCTATTTCGAAAATATAGCATACCATTTTCAATGCTTCTTCGAACTTTCCGAAATTCGAGACATGATTAGCAATATTTCCCCATATTTCGAACGACGCCATTTTGCTTAGAATCACAAAACAATAGATTGATTAATGTCCAATCAAACAATCTTCTTTTTATGTATGTATGAACAAATTTGCTGGAAGACATATAACGCCTATTTGAATTAACATCATAAGAAATTCGACGCACTGTACATAAAAGAACAAAACCAGAGGATTTTGAAACAATTTTGAACAAAGATTGAAGATTTTTGCTGTTGTAAATGAGAAAAGCCCATTTTTTGCAAATGAAATTTGCAGCTGCAATTCAACTAACTTATCACTAAAATGAGCAAATAGATGCTCATAATACATAAAGTGTGTTGTTTAATTGTATCGTCCGCACTCAATCTTTCTTAACTTTTTGCATGATTCCTTAGCTATTGATACATACATACGATAAATACATACACGCTATAAGTACATAGACACTATCTTGAGAAAAATACATTGCATATACTTTGATGGTCTCATTTGCCGGCTGTCACCCAGGCTTTTAAGACAAAAGAACTTGGATGATTGTATTGTCGACATGGACGTTTTTATGAAAGCCAGTTGCTTGATCTGTTCTTTTTCACGTTATATCGGTCACTGCTCAAAATTTGAATGTATTTTTGCTTTAAGCGGAAAATAGGCTAAAATTATCGCAAGCTGGATTTCGGATTATACATACCATTGGTTTTTTCTTTCAATAGGTGCTGATGAAGCTTGTCTTAGCTTTTTTTTAAATTTCGAAGAGCTATTCTTGTGATGAAGCGGCACTATTCGAAAAAGAATGTTAGGGATACTGATCAACTTTCCATCTTTATTTTCTTCAGTCACTTCCTAAATTGACTGTTGCCCAACGCTCTCCTGAATCTAAAATTTGCTTATATTTACAACGTTTAAGCATGTTCCACTGGCTGCAGATAAGGTCTAGGAAGCAAAATAATGAACACAGGAATAGAATCTAATTTAGAAGAGAAATTGCTGCTTGTGGATTAATCGCGCCGATCTTTCTTTTTCTTAGATGGTTTTCGGTCATTATCTGACGTTTCCGTGTATTGAGGGGTATCGAGCGAAAATAGTGCATTTGAGCATGCTAAACTTTTATTCTTTTCCTTAAAAAATTTAGAGTTTTTTGATTGACAGTTATCCAATTGTACCTAATACTTAATTAATCTACTTTTACAGGCTATAGAAACTAGCAAAAATTTAAAATTAAAAGAAGTGAAAAACAAACAAAATATATTATCTCTGTTTTTAGCAAAAAGAGAAAGAGCTTGAGGACCTAAAACGGGAAAGAGAACGACGCCTGGAACTGGAGTTGGAGTTGCAAAACGAAAAAGTAAACGAAAACAAACTGGAACAATCGCTTGAAGAAGAAAAGAGAAAACTAGAAAGTCTTGAGAAGACGCTGGTTGAGGAAAGATCAAAACGGCAAGAAATCGAAAAACGACTTGAAGAAAAACAGAAAAATGAAGAAGAAATAAGGAATAAATTTGAAGAAAAAAGACAAGTATTGGACACGAGGAATTCTGTATCTTCTTCACAAATGAAGCATAGAATACCGTCATATGTAAGTTGCAGTTCTGTCATTCTTTTGAAAGTACATTTATCTGAGCAGTCATTTTTTGCAGCAATTTTGCAATTTTGCTCTTGAGTGCTGTTTCCAGATTTATATTGTTTCAATGAAACATTTACAGCAACTTTTAGCAACTTTACAGCACAGTCATGGTATAGCTGCAAGCTCGATAAATATTGAAACTTCTACATGAATGGACAATTGCATATTTGGCTTCAATGTGATCAGATTTTACAGCCGGCCATTTTTAATTATTCGCCTATAAAATAGGGTAAATTGATATTTCTACTTCAATTTTACCTCAGAATATTGCGGCATATATTAAAGCCGTATTTTTTGATCTTTCTGCCCCCCCCCCCCCCCCCCAATTCATGAGTTTCAATGAGATTTTCACCCCTAATCGCAACGTTACGGCACATATTCACCGTAGATCACAACCATCCTTTGAGTTAGATGCGCTTGTTTTCAGGGGCGCGTTGAATCGATCTTTTCCAAAGTTTAGTCCAAGATCCACAACACGACTCTGCTTTGCAATAGGTTTTGTTTGAATAGCATCACATTGACTTTTTGATAAAAGAATAATTGGCTTCTCATAATTCCCTATTACTGCGATGTGAATACCTCACATTGTTATGTGATAATCTTTTTATGTTGAGAAAGGGCGTGTGACCTAACTTATGTCAAAGTTTGATTGTTTAAATGTGCGCACAGTTTGCCATAATAGCATGAAAATTAAAGTGCAATATGTAGAGCAGCATGTCTGCTACATAGCCCCTAACATGTCTGTAAAATTCGCCTCGCAACACTAAGCGGAGCTAAATTAACATCAGGAAACGCCAATGTTTCGCTAACAAAACACGATTCATTTATGGGCGTTAGTTTCGAAAACTATGGACAGATGCTGATATCACATGTTTCTTGCCAACATTTTTAACGTTTTTAATGTTAAGTGTAACTACACGTTTTAAAATAGCTATCACCTCAAAAACTCAAAATAGAGAGTACGGACTTAATCAAGTCAAAATGATGATATCGAATTCAGAATCAGAAATTTTTTTCTCCTAAGAAAATTCACCATACAATAACTAATGGGTAGGGCAAGTTCGACAATATTTTCTGTTGGCGACCTTTAAATGGCAGAAGTGACCCAACAAACGATGTCTTTTGTTGACTCCAGCCGACGGCTATCCATTTCAAATGAAGTATTAAAACTCATGTTAAGCACAAAGCTCTTCATTTAAGATAGGACAAACTCAGGATAAAGTCATGATGGACAAAGCTTGCTTAACTCTTTTTTGATCCTGCGCCGCATAGAGCAGGTAATTTAGGTAAAGGAAAAGATGATGAAATAATTACCTGAAATAGAAGCCTGTAGAGACAGAAGTAACAAGTATTATTCATGCGCATCAGAACTTTGAAACAAGAGATGCTGTGAAGGGAGATTAGGAACAGCACGTAGTTTTAGAGAACAATGAAATGAGCGTAGCTAAGCAAGCTCAACCTATCATCGCTTTTATCGTCAGTTTTATCCTTAAACTGCTGCTTATTGCGATCAAATGAAAAACAGATCTGCAAGATCGCTCGAACTGTTTGTGGCAGATTTCTTTATGTGTATGTTTCTTGGACAGATATTATTTCTTGGGTGTAGCAAAAACAGCTGTGCTTTCTAGTCTAATTATAGCGGGTCCATTATCTATCTTTATGCGCTAAAACGTATATGTCAGGCACTGACAAATCCATATTTTTCTAGAAAGTCCCACAAATTCAACTTGCATTTTCGGATGCATATGCGATCGAAATCGGCAGAGTACAATGTTTAGAGTTAATTACCAGTTTTTACAGTAAATAATGCAAGTAATTTAAGGGAATTTAGGCCAACTATTCTGGAGGCGTTGATCAATTTTGGTGTTTTCTCTAAAAATTTTTATTTAATTTTTCTGCTTCTATTTGCAGACACCTTCAATTCGCTCCTACCCAGGATCAGTTCTATCAGATGATATCAATCTGTTACATCACATTGTCGCATCAGGACATATTATCGAAAACTGCCCATCCGTGAAAGTCAACAAATACTCATGTCGAGGCTACTTAACAAAAATGGGTCGTTCACGGTTTCATTCTTCATGGACTAAACGATGGTTCATATTCGACAGAAAACTTCGCGCTTTGTGTTATTATCAAGACGAGAGACACACAAAGGCCAAAGGGGTTATTTACTTTCAAGCAATTCAAGAGGTTTACGTTGATAACAGTGCCAAGAAAAGCCCAAGTCCCAAGACAACGTTTTGTGTGAAAACCCCACAAAGGAACTTTCTGCTGGCTGCTCCAAGTCCTATAGCTATGAGCATCTGGATTGATGTAATATGTACCGGAAAAGAAGGGGCCTTTTGCTAAGAACCGAATTGATATTTGTTACTTGATTAATGTATGTATATATATATATATAACTATATTCATGACATGCCCCTAGTAAACCACAAACTTAAGGCGCTGTTGGACTGGCTCCATGTATCATCCGATGTCCAGACTTCATGTATTAATTGGAAATCTGTTGAAAATATTCAAGCCTCTTATGCACATATGAGCGGAAATGCAGTTTTGTTTATTTATGCAATTGTCTTCGGACACCAATCAGAGTATTAATTGTCACATATAGCATGTCTAAAGACTTTTCTACAAAAAGCAGTGATCATGCAATAGAAAGTTTTTGCTTTTGGTATACTTCTTTGCTATAATCTTTGCTTCAAGTAAGAACGATAAAAATAGATTGCATAGGATGAAAAAAAAACAAATCAATGGATGAAAGAAGAGCTAATGACTACATCCACTGCATTTTTTATAGTTTATTTTCAAATGATTTTGTAAAATTTTTCTATGTTAAAAGAAATTTTTTTTGAAAAGAGGGGAATAAATTCAAGATTCCACGTGTCAAGACATCTCCATTTTATCATAAATGTGTCTTTGTTTTGCCAATGACCGCAACTGTTCTCGAAAATTTCAGTGAGTTGTACCAACACTATCTGTTCGCTCGGCTGTGAGAAGATTGGCATCAATTATGCGTACCTTGAATTAACTGTTTTAGAGCGAAAAAGAGATTTCTATCAGGTTACTTTGGGTTCAATTTTGCCAAAAAATGGATTATAGCACCAGTGTATACGGACACCAATTTGTAAAAAGCATTCTTCCAAGGTGTATGATGCCTGTAAAGAGATGGAGAGGCAAGTCTTGGATGTAGAATCAAAATACTTTTGAGCAGGCTATTAGCTTTAGTCCAACTGAAGTAAGGGCTCAGCTATACGATGAAATATTCTGTCAAATTAGTTAAAGTATTTGTTTGTAGTTACTGTATAGTTTCTTCTAAATGCCTTTAAACTAATGGCACCATTTATATTGTTTTTGTTTATGTTAGGGTACTCAGCTATTCAGAATATTGTATGTTACACATTTGCTATTCACTCTCTTGTTTCCAATATCATTTTTACCATCTCTTTATTTTTCAAGTAGTTGCTCATGCAGCTTTTTATCTGATTAAAGAATATCCTTTGGATTTGGCGGGCAAAATGGATCCTTCTTCAACTTGTTACAATATGTTTCATGTGGAAAAAAGCCGGCCCCAATAATAATTTCAATCTTAAGTAGCACATTCCTTTAACTGTTCCGTTTTAGCACGATCTTACTTGAGAGCTATTTCCATCTTACCCAATATGCTGGGGTGCGACATGTCTATATTTTTTCCTATCAAGGCAAAGAAAAAAGAAATATATTGGCACCAATATTCACATAATTTGAAAGCACAGATTACCCCCAGCTGTCCGAAGTAATCGTCAACTTGGAAATCTTAGGTACCCATTGTTCTTCTATTATACCCATTCTCAAATATTGTTTATCATCAAGTTGTTACATTTGTTGAGAGGTTTTGCTCCGCTGGTCCGCGTATTCTGCTTTAGGATACATCAAGCACCAAAGAACCAGTGCCAGAAATTGCGATATCAAAATCAGATTGATTAATTCATCACATTTTTGACATTCCAGCGTAAATTTTGGTGAGAAGTCCAGAGCTGTTGGCAGCAAGAATAGTTAATTAAGTGAATAAAGAATTTTAACACTATATATTTATCCCTAAAGTAAGATTAGGTTACATGTATCTCAAATAGTAATACATTTCTAATTGTTTGCAGTTAATTACTTTTTTAATACATGTAAAGCACCATTTCGATATCAAATTCGATTTTCTATGAAAATTTTGAAAACTGCTGAAACAAAGCCGTGGGGCTTCATTTTTTATCCTAAGACCCAAGAAAATTTCACATACGAGAGCATGAACTGCACTTTGCTCAACAAGAGCACACGCTTTAGATTGGCTCGAAAACAAGAAAACCCACTTTAACCTTGCTCAACAAAAGTACACATTTTAGCCTGGCTCAATGCTGAACGGGGGCCTGCCCTAGGGATCCGCCTCTCTGCCAGCCTATCTATCTACCTGCCCCGTCTAGCTATTAATATTATACATAACCTATACATACGTATTACGTACAGTGATTAGTATGTTAGAAAATCATGTTGAGATTGTGAAATTGTTATCATTAAACCATCCTCCATCATATTATTTAGACTTCAAAAAAATTCTTTTTTGCATTATTGCATAATCGGTATGGCTTGGGCTCTTACATTTTACTCTGCAATTAACGACATTGGCAAAGCTTTGCTCAACTAGAGCATACACTTTGCTCAACTGGAGCATACACTTTGCTCAACTGGAGCATACACTTTGCTCAACTGGAGCATACACTTTGCTTCATTAAAAAAATACTGCTTGATTAGAAATCGGAGAACAAGAACGGCGATGAACCAAATCATGTTGACATATCAATGACCAAAGAAGATTTATGAAGTAAGAGCAGGCAGTGTTTGACGAAACCATATTGAGAACGAAAAATTATTGGGAAGAATAGGCAAACCTAAACTAACTAAGACTAAGACTAAACAATGCTGATAAGACGTAAACTAAGAAAATTAAATTAATTAGTGACTAGGCATTATCATTTTCACAGAACATTTCGCCTCTGGCTAGAGTCATCTTCGGCACTGAGAGCCTATCAGGCTTACTTTTAACAATGCCGCAGCACCCTGTTAATAATTTATGCTAATAATTGTATCATATTTTATCAGACGAAAGATGCATTTCAATGATTGGCGTTGTACCTTAAAACACTAAATGACTGAACCATTTTCTTTGCTAAAAGACCAGAAAAAGAAGACAGAAAAGAAAATATAAACACAATAGATGGCTTACATGTCTCTTTCAGGTTACAGATCAAGTTTAAATTCAGAAATAATTGGAAAATAATTGAACCTCAGCAACCTTGTCACAAAATATTTAGTGATGGAGATTTCACAGGAACATACTTCTATATAAGAGCCTAACTATAACCATTAATTGGATCAGGTAAACGTCTCTATAATGATAACAGTTTTGAACTAATTTTATTTCTATCTAGACAGCGAAGCCTTACCTTTCCACAAATTTTAAATATATTCTTACAGTCAATTATTGATATATTGTTTTTAGATTGAACAATGCAAATTAAAATATAAAATGAAACAAAATTAGTTTTTCAGGTGAAACTCTCATGCAATAAGCCCATTTTCAATATAAAGAGCGTGCTTCTCAGAAATTCTGCATCAAATAAAGCTTCTTGGAAGACAGAAAACGACTGAAAGTCCATGCAGAACGGCACAGAATTGGAATCATGCATACAGTCCAATTTGGAAGTCAAAATAGTGTTGACTCAACGTAATCAAATTTACAATTTTGACGTAAAGAGATAATGCTCGCGCCAAAACTTTGAATGATTATGGCTGAAATCGCACTAAAAATCATGGGCAAGCTGTTCTATGATTGATTTTTGATTGATATTGAACTACATTTTATATCTCAAAACGGAAAGAGATGACACAAAGTTTAGGATCAGATATATTCACCGGAGATGATTATATCTGATATAAGTTGAAGTAAAATAGCAAATAAGAAGATATTATCCGAGCCTTTTCTCTTTGGTTCTGACGGGTGCTTGAGCATCCGGAGCACTCCTCTGGATCCCCCTCTAAACACCGTACTGCTGGGGTGTTGACTCAACGTAATCAAATTTACAATTTTGACGTAAAGAGATAATGCTCGCGCCAAAACTTTGAATGAATATGGCTGAAATCGCACTAAAAATCATGGGCAAGCTGTTCTATGATTGATTTTTGATTGATATTGAACTACATTTTATATCTCAAAACGGAAAGAGATGACACAAAGTTTAGGATCAGATATATTCATCGGAGATGATTATATCTGATATAAGTTGAAGTAAAATAGCAAATAAGAAGATATTGTCCGAGCCTTTTCTCTTTGGTTCTGACGGGTGCTTGAGCATCCGGAGTACTCCTCTGGATCCCCCTCTAAACACCGTATTGCTGGGGTTGTTGGAAGGGGATGCAAATTTAGAACTGTTATTCTCAGAACAATAGAAAAAATGCATCAAATTAATCCTTCTGTTTTTATTGGGTTGAGCCCATCCTCTTTTTGCGGGTCTTAACTTGGCCTTACCATTACCTATTCAGATAAAGTGGTATTAAGGAAGAAGGTTTCTAGGGGGCGCCCTAAAGAACATGTTTGAACTCAATAAGGAGCAACCACTCCCTGTCCATTCCTTACAAGGTATCAATTCCTATTACAGAAGAAGGTCAGCCTCGGTTAAATTTGAAAGTCAACCCCGGCTGTATGGGGAAAAGACAGCCCCGGTTACATGAGATGGAAGTCAGCCCCGGTTATATTGGGAAGTCGACCCCGGCTGTATGGGGGGGGGGGGAAGTCAGCTCCGGTTATATGAGAAGAAATTCAGCCCCGGTTATATGAGATGGAAGTCAGCCCTGGTTATATTGGGAAGTCAACCTCGGTTGTATAAGGGAAGGTCAGTCCTGGCTGTATAAGAGAAGGTTAGCCCCGCTTTTATGAGAAACAAGGTCAGTCCCGGCTGTATAAGAGAAGGACAGCCCTGGTCATATAAGGGTGAAGTCAACCTCCATTTAGGGCGAACCCTTCACTAACAAAAACAAATTTCCAAATTTTACTTTAACAGTGCTATTGTTTTTCTAGCTTTTTAATGTATGCAATGAAATGATAAGGATTTATGTATGCAATGTATGCATTGAATGTATGTAATGAAATATAGGAATGATCACGGGTGGCAGCTGAGGAGTCGTACTACTCTTTACCATATTCTCTTACACGAGTGGTCTTACAGTTTATTTTCACTGCTACCGATTTCCCATTCTATGCACGCCCTTCACCAAAATACCATACACATGGCTTTTAGCCACTCATTTCTCACACTTGTGTATTCAACGCACAGGCTTCTACACTCAATCTCCAGGGCTAAATGGGCCAATTTTAAGATGTGGTGATTACGTACTTCTCTGTACCATATTCTTTTACACGAGTGACCTTGGGCCCATATTTCATATTTTATATTTCAAACATATTTATACATGGTATAAATTCAAATAGAGGTTTGTTTTACAAATTGACCCCTATTGAAATTAAAGAACGTTAAAAATTGTACACATCATGAAGATAAAATATATGCATCTGAATACAATAAGCTATCTACAAAATTAAAAAGTTTCGTACCTCAACTTTGATGTAAATGAGTATACCGAGGGGGCCTCTTCAATATTTTTGTCAAACTTATTTCACACATTTCTACTACAGTAAGATAATGCCTTTTGACCACTTACTTTCGTTAGCATTAACGGTACTGTAAGATAATTTTTAGTTATCCCTAACTTGCGTGTGTGGAAATCGGACATTCTAACAAATAGGTCACTAAGGTACTGTGGTGCCTCGCTTAATGGTTTATACATCACAGTAGATGTTTCTTTCTCAATCATTTCTTTGTTGGACAATCAACATGCCCTTTACGTAACGGCGCAGAAGGAGCATCATAAGGACTGCCCTTAATGATTCGTGCAAACCTGTTTTCTAATTTCTGTAGAGACTCTACTTTTGTGGTACCACAACAGCCCCCAAACTGAGCAGCAATAGTTTAGATGTGGCTCTACAATACTACGATAAATTTCCTGCAAGCTTACCATTTATTGCCTGGAATCCAAGTATTGTGTTTACTTCTATACTTCAATTTTTATTTCAATCTTACAGATGGAGGCAGGGACAGAGTAAGAGGGGCGATAGCAAGCAAAAGGATTTTACTGCAAAGCAATGGACTTTTTTGAAGCTAGCTTGTTGTGACAAATATTGGATATCTGAGGAACTCAATAAGCGCTTGGGTTAGAAAAGAATTCGAAAACTTTAATTTGGAGCCATTTACTAGGCATCAAAGAGTGAATTAACAAGAATAGAATCCGTGGTCCATGAAAGCAACCTAAATACTGGCAATAGCAGCAGATGCTTGAACCCGATTGTTATTTAAACAAAGTTAAAAAATTCACCATTGTCAGTCATATACCTTTTGAATGGTTTGAATTGATGATAATACCCATACCCTGAGTAAAACTTATGAAACTGTTCAAATGGTGCTTCTTGGACAAACCAAAAAGAGGCGTAGGGCATGCCCGCACAGCGGCGGAGCCAGATCGAGCAGGCTTGCAGCGACTGATACCATTGCCTTGAGGCGCCGAAAGGAAGAGGGTGTGAACCTCGTTTTGGTATCTCATTCTGGTGATGTTTTCGTTGTCAACAGTGGTGAATTAAATAATTTATCATCATTCGAATATTTGAATATGCCATAGAAATCAGCATTGGGTTTCAAAAGTAATTTGCAATTTGAAAAATAGCTCATTCAAAATGGTGAGTAGCTGTTTATCCATTTTTATGTGAAAGCTATTGCGGAAAAAATTATGGGTCTGGTTTTTCTCGAACCGTGAACCTACCTTCTCTTGCAAGGCTCTCTTTATGATTAAGTTTCAAGGTGGGCCTAGCTGATGGGCTTTATTATCCTCCAGCATGTTGAACTTAGCTTCAGCAGTTGGCAATAGATGTTGTGTAGTTTATTTACTCGAAGACTTCCAGGCACTTCGATCTTAACAACACTATTCATCAATTTCCTTGATAAACTTTTACATACATTTTGTACTTTTAAATTTCAATGTAGCCTGTTGTCTATGCATAATCTAAAACAAGTTTATTCATTAACAATCTTTAGTTCATTTGCTCCTTATATTATGGATATCACTTGCCCCATGAAGTGGCACCTCATCATGAACATTGCCTCAAATTTTCCTGCATTTCTGTAGACCTCCCTTTAATGAATCCAACTGCATTAAATCACAATCTTGTTGTCCTCAGAATGGCTATCAATAGAGATGTAGATTTGTCTCTTGAAGAAAAAGTTTAGATTGAGTAGATAACACTGAGCAACTTCTGTGCTTCGTTTTCTCTTGGTACTTTCTTTTATTGAACAAGAACTTGATTTGTGCTGTCTTTCAGCAGTTTGGAAATACACTCTACTAGAAACTTGAGTTGAAAGTAATCTCTAGGTAATTTACAATACTGCCTTGAAGTAATTTAGTTCTCTGCTGTTGCTTGAATCAGGTCCTGATGCTTTGCATGGGTTTATTTTTCCTAACTGCTTCAAGAAGGTATTTCTGTCATAGCTTGGACCTTCTACTGTAGGTATGTTTTTAATGTAGATATGTTTGATCTCCGGTGCTTTAATATGCTATAAAATGTAAGTTTGCAAGTAAAGTAATCTACAGTTTAAATAATCAACATATGGTGTAATAACAAATTTAATATGCTGGCTGCTTGCCTCTTAGTAATCTTTTGTTATATATTTCACCTAATCATCAAGGCATCATCATAATTAATAAGATTCGAAAATGATTTGTGTTTCACTTGCAACACAATCTTCAGACTGATAAACTTCTGACATGTCTAGGAATTTATTTCACAGGATCTACTAGCTTGTTAATGCAGAAACTCAGCCTCAGAGTCAAACTTTAAATTACACAAAACATACCATCATCGTTAACCCAATGGTAACTTAATCACTGTTTGCACCTCTTCCTATATGCAGACCTCTTCATCCATAATGGCTACTATTCCTGCATCATCAGCATAATCATCTTTATCATTATTAACACAATAACAATGCAAAGCAAAGGGCTTAGCGCAGATTAATTCGCATTGTTATCACACAATTTCTTCTTTGTCATAGACCATTCATTTTCATTTGAACAAATCAGCTGAATTCTCCTTCCTTGTCCTTCTTTGGCACTGCTATCCTTCAACAAAGCAGGAAAGTGCTGATTCTTTTTCTTTAATCATGCTCCCATAGAAATTGAAACCAAAGCTTGATCACTGTAAATGGACAATATAGCTTGTGGCCTGCATCTGAACACTGTTGTATGCAAGCTAATGCAGTTTTAAGTTTGAAGACAAATAATGTAAATAACTGTCTTGGTGCATCTTGATTGGGTTTGTGTTGTTTCATCTATCCTGCAGTATTTGTTATCACTGGCTCACAGACAAGGTCCATTAAGTATTGGGAGCTGGTTGGGATTATGTTTGTTTTGGTGTTTGTCTTTGATTAAACCTGCAGATTACCATCAATAGCTTTCTTGAATGCTTTCTCATCACAGGGTTTGTGATTTTTGACGGTGCCAATCTTTGAATTGATTCATGCTTCTTCAAGATGTATAAACTTTAGATAGACCAAATTATGATCTGCTTTCCAGAGCACCAATACTGACACCTTGGGTATATCATTCACTATAACAACATCAAATCCTGTATTTGTTGCCTGAGTTTTCCTTGGTGGGTCTTTGATCATGTTTTTAAAGTTGTTGTTATTAAATGATTGTTTAAGTTCCTGTTTGTATCTTTCATACCATTTGCAGTTAGATCAAATCTCCATTTATCATTGATTTTTCCCTTGTTTGCCATATTTGCTCTATTGGGGAAAATTCTAAATGTAGAAATCATCTCTAACAGATGGCCTCTTTTATTCTTCTCACTAAATACCTTTTTCTTTCTTATACTTTTAGGCTGAACATTTCAGTCCTGAAGAAATTGAAGGTAACACAATGTTATAATTGAGATACAATTTTGCTCCTTACCATAATCACCATATTTGTTTGCAGCTGCATTAATTGTTCAATCATATGCAAGGGAGTTTTTTGTCTTAAAGCTTTAAACAATTAAACATGAATACTAAAATGAATTCAAAATATTGTCCTAGGTCATATAGTCATTCACATTTGCCGTACCTATCATATGTTATAAAAGAATAGATAAGATAATTTGTTTGATCAGGTATTTTTTCATAAATCTAGAGTCACTCATCTCTGTCTGTGTCAAGGAGCTCTTGAAAAAGGATTCTTTAATAAAAGGACAAGATTCTTTTTACTGTTTTGTAATTATTGGAGATGTGGCCTGAAAGAGAATGCCTTTCTATCTTAGAGCATTTTTCAAGTCATTTAAGCCTGGCACATGCATCGCTTTTGAATGCACATCCTCAGCTTTTCTCCTAAGGAATATCAAAAATTGTTTTCGCTGTAATTTATTGACCAATACTTATCCTTATTAGGAACCACTTCCTAATTCGTTCTCTCAGGGTAACCTTGTTCCTGATTCTATACCTGGAGGTGGTACTTGCCTATGATGCAATAAACGTAAACTGCATGTAAGCTTGGTTTCATACAAGCCACACCAGGCCGTACTCATCTGAAGATTTAATACGGTGCTGCAATACATGTTAGGTCCAATACAAAGTCAGCAGTTCCAATCTACCAATTCTTTATAATCGAAAAAGCTTAAATTTGTCTGAAGCCATGTATCTTTGTTCCTTTTTTGTGCTTCACTTGGCGACTGACCTCAAAAATAAACTTAAATTTACGCGGAGAATTCAATTTCTTATTTTACTTTGTACTTATTGAAAAAAGTGAGAAACTGGTGATAAAAGAACCGCGTCTTGATTTAGCGGTTAAGTTTTGAAAAAATTTGAAAAGTTTTCAAAAGCAGTTATGCCAGCGCGCGCGCGAGAGAGAAAGAGAGTGCGGTCGTGCGCAGAAACCATTTGTTTCAAACGTGAAGCAGTTTTATGCTCTTCCTGACCTACTTGAACAACGTTTCCATGCACCCAAAAAAGAGTCACCATTGTACTTGTTCAGGTTAACTTTTTTATTGAGTGTCCTCACCCTACGTATTTTGTCTCTGACTTTTCATATCAAAGCCAGAACATGTGTTACAATTATAATTTCCTGCGTGGGTCAAAATGCCGCGAAGATGTCGGCGGATATCACTAAGACCAAAAGTCTTATAGTAGGGATTAGACGCTGACCGCAGGAGATTGGACATCCAACCTCACTTTGGAATAAACGACGAGAACCTATTACTCGTAAGAATATGGACTTGGCACAGTGTAAAATATGTATGGAAGCCTTTTTGACCCATGAATCAGAATTGAATTGTACCCTTGCAAATAAAGAGCAGTTGGTCAGAAAGCTCCCTATAGATGCCAAAGGGTGCGATAATGTGGATTTGCCTTCGAAAACACTGACTATAATCTGTGCTGTTCACGTAACAATATTAATTCCTCTTGTCTTACTAAGATCTTTATTTTTAATCTATCATATATTATTATAGTACTCTTGACTGGCCTGGTTACCTTATCTAGAGAATTTGTAAATGAAAGGAAATTCTGTTTGTGGATGTTTTATTTGTGATAGAATTGCGCAAGGTTCATGATATGCAGAATTCGTTCGAAGTGACAAATGTTTGAGTTATCGAGAGTTCGGGTTACAGGATCTTTACTGTCATCTCTTAATATATCAATTTCTAGGTAGAAATAGATGAAGCAACGATTAAGCAACGATATCTTTTTAGCAATTGCGGTTAACATGCAATGCTTGCAGAATAAATGAATGCATTTAACTTTATGAAAAGAGTTTGTATTGCTTTAGAAAAGCAGGTGAAAGTTCAACCATGAAAGTGTTATTCAAATTTGATTTTAATTTTTTAGAATATAAAGAATGCTTTAGCTTGTATGACAGAGATGGCGATGGACTCATAACAAATGACCAATTAAAACTCGTCCTGAGATCTCTAGAGCAGTGCCCAACGCAAATGGACATTAATGCCATTTCTTCGGTGTCAGGTATCTATCCATTTAGTTTTCATGTTATAGTTCTAATAAGGGCGACTGTAAGCAAAGGGTTGTTATTAACATACACCTGATAGCAAAGGTAAAATGTGTTTTTGGCCATTCAGCGAGTCCTCGTGCATCTATCATTAGCCAATCAAAGCGCTTTGAAGACAAATAGATTTCTGTGTCCGAGCCGGTCAAGGCTGTTTTCCACTTATAGAAAATTTTCCGCGAACAGGAACGTAAAAGAGAATTTCTATCGATAGGTACATAAATTTTCTGCCAATTTCTAAATTTCTTTCCGGACTGGACAGGAAAATTTTCTTTTCTCAAAAGGGTAGGCCAACGAAGAAAAACTATTACTTCTAAATTTACTGATTATATAGAAACGCAAAAGATGATATGGGTGAGAAAATTATACCAGGAACGAAAACTGAATGTCCTGGCTTGTGGTTTTTCAATGATTTTTAATGCTTTTCTAAAGCTTCCCCACAAACAGTGGTATTGCCTGACTTTTTTCATTTGTTCTATGTGCTCTGCGTGGTGCTGTGACTGAAAAAATTGTTTGTTCTCATGGAAGTGTAGACCATTCGTCACTGATTATTATACATCTGTATTATTTTTTATATAACGATTTTCATAAAACTTTATCAATAAGTTGGTTATTTATCGTGTTTTGATTATGGAAAAACCTCATGGTCGTGCAAGGAAGACATGAGGCTGTCTGCTGCTGCCCTAGATGCTAAACTAGCAATACTTAGGATTTTCAATGAGAGCAAAACTGCACATATCATTATCCCCACATGAGCTCTTTTTAGATAATAAGACATATGTCAAAGTACATGGAAAACCATTCATCTGAGTTAATTAGTGGGTTGCCTAAGGGAGCTTTACATAAGATTAAAACCAAAGGACTGTATATGTAGATTCAATGGACCCTAAAGTAGCTGGCGGGAGAGGTTTGTCTCTGCATAAACCCAAGTAATGCATAGCAGTTATTTATATTGATTTCAATAATTGTCATGTATTAGCTGATGGCAGATGTTACCCAAAGAGCTTCCAATAGTTTCCATACATAATGTGTCCTTCTACAAGCTTTTTCATTAAAGAGGGCCGTGGATGTATGGGGAGGAGGTTAATCCACTTCTATATTGTGACTAAAAGTTTGAGCAGTAATGCTCTTCTAATTTTACAGGCATAGTAGTAAGCTATCTGACCACCCTCTTTGCCGGATATAGTGCTCGATTCTATCAAGAGATTCGGTGAACGAACAAGAATCCGGCCACTTCGTTTGGCATAGATTTGTCTTAATGTTTTGTTCTTTTCATGAAAACAATTTTTATTTGGTTACTTCAAAGCAGAAATCTATTCACTTGACGTTTAAATTTGTGGCAATTGAAAACATAGCAATTTCTCAGGAATTGCTAAATGATGTATCATCGTAGTTTGAAATGTAGCAGGTTTGCTATTCTCTATAAATTTTCCAAGAGTTGTTGTGAGTTGTGAGATCAGGCTTATGTTAACAGAAAATGTCAGGCTTTGTGACTCTTGCTACATGGATTTTTGTGCTCTTCCCACGGCTTTTTTTAGCATTTGCATTTAAAGAGGGAGATTTCCCAGACGTCTTTTGAAAGTGAGAACGTTAAGAGATATAAGTCCAAATGACATAATTTTGACTGTGTCATAAGCAGTTGGTCATGCACCTCATTAGAAACTCTTCTGTCATATTCCTTTATTTTACATTTTGCATTTTGTTAACATAAAAAATATCAATTTTTAGGAAAAACAAAAGTAAGTTTCCCTGAACTTCTTGACATTTTGTTGGATTTCAAAACGAAATTTCAAGGGAGTTGGAAAGATGAAATAATTGCAGCTTTCAAGGCACATGATAACAACAAATTTGGACATGTTGCTATGGACGATTTAAAGCATGTCATGATGAAAACTGGTGAAAAGTTATCCACTGAAGAATGTGAGTTTAAATATTTCATTTTATATACAACTAATGTTTAATTAAGAGTTTGTTTTTTAATTTTTTTCTACGGTTTTTTACCCTTTTCATTCTCGGTGATAATATAATCTTAAAGTATGAACAAAAGCGTTCAATTGATTTATTAAAAAGATGAAACACTATTCCTCATAATTTTTAGCCATAACCCTTACAAACTTGTTTTTGGATCGCTTCATGACGGTGGCTAATTCTCCAAAAAACGTAACAACAAACCAAGGAGATTTCTCGGCAAGGAGGGGACAAATAAAGCTCCCTTTACTATGATAAGTCGATGCATCTGTCCTACTTTGATTTAAACGCCGATTAAGTCGGCAGAACAAAAGGTATGGAAAGATATGATTAATGTTGAATATTGAATCTTGAACTCAATTGTTAGATAGCCCAATTTAATTAAAAAGAAAAATAAGGATTGGGCCCGAAACACTGCTAGAGGTTGCTAATCTCCACATCAAAAAGCAGCGTGCCTATTACTTCTTGCAATTCTTTTTTCAAGTGCTATATAATTAACATGAATTGTTCGCAAAATTATTTTTGGAAAAATTTAATCATTATCCAAAGAAAATTTACAAAAATTTGGGATGAATCATGTTTATATGAGTCATGTTTACATCAGCCCCTCTTTCTAAGAAGTAACCAGTGCTTGATGAAGATCAAAGAGCTGTAGGGTCCTTCCCGGTAGGAAAGGGTTGATGAACTTAATTTAACTTAAAGGAATTAATATCGGGTTTCATTCCGCATCCTGTATTGCAGGTATCTTTTAATTTTTCAAGTTAATTCATTTTTCATCATGAAAGAATCATTTAATGGTTTATACGTCTTGAGGAACTGCCAAAACAGAAACAATGCATTATTATCTATTTAATGTTTCCATGCCTAAACACTCTCGACCCGCAGAATCTTGACCGATTATTGTTAATAAATAGTAAAACATTTTTATTCTAAACCATTTAAGGCAGAGGAGAACAAACATTTGCACCAATGTTGCTAGCATTAGGACCGTTACTAGCAATACTAATAGATAATACTGTATACTGTATTTTGTAAATATGATAAGGAAAATTGGAACAACACGATTTTGGGCATGATTACATGGCGGGTAGTTTTCTGAATTTCATTTCTATGAGGACAAAATCATTTTATGTAAAAGTTAAAAAACCAACAGGGTTATTAAAGTTTATTTTCACTTTTTTTCTGCCAACAATTCATGATCTGCACTTGCAATTTTCGAAATTGATCCTCAATTAAGCCTCAAAAGAACTATTACTATTAAATGTACTGGTTATTGCAGTGCCTTTGTGTAAAAGATAAAGTTAAGAGTTCACGTTTTGAAATAAGGGATGTGTATGTAGCGGTAGTAGTAGTGTTTATGTTGGGGGTAGTCGATGTTGGTGTGGTGTTTAGTTGCCTGCGTTGGTTGGGATTTGGTGCAAGTTGGATGCTCGGTATGTCTGATGGGCATGTGTGTGTGTGCGTATAGGTGTCTTTGGATATCCTTTTTTGTATGGGTTTGGTTGCGTTTTGGTGTGCTTTTGTATGGGTGTGATTTTGTTGGGGTCCTTTTGTTGGGCTCGCGTGTGTTGGGTGTGCTTTCGTTTTGGTGTGCTTCCGTTGGCTTATTGCTGATTACCGTTAAACACTGTCACATCATTACTTTGTCGTAACCTTTCCCTTTTAGTTGAGTACATGCTATACCAAGCCGGCATCAGCAAATCTTCAAGCAAAGTTGACTATATTGGTATGTTATTTTAATTCATATTTTTGAATTTGTTATCAGAAATTTGGTAGTAGGGCAAAGCAAAAGGAAGCAGCTAATGGCAAATGCTCCATTTTAAGGGTGGTTCCTAGATTCTCTCTCCACTTTGATTAAGTGTTTGCAGAAAACGCAGATAAATTCGGAAATTCAACTAAAAACATCCACTACTTGAGATTGTGCTGACTTTAAAAGTCTGCGGACATAACATAACATCTTTATACCATCCCCAAGGTAACAGTATTTTTGTTGCATTTGAATCATTATACATCGAAGATTGATTGGATGTCGTTTCATTTCCGTTAAGTCTTGTTCCACCGCACTATGCCAGCTCAGTTGCGTAAAATCGATTCTGGTGCCCTGGCCAAGGACGCCATTTTGGCTATGGGGGGTGCAATACTTATGTGAGGGGATTGTAATATATAGCACCATGATAGGCATTCAAAAAGCTTTGATACTGCTTCTAAAATTGTTCCTAGATGAAATCCAAGTGCTTATTGTGAATTGTAGATACAATAGCATCTCTATCGTTTAGGGACCATGCATGCCGACTCTCTGTATGCTAGATAAAGACTGTAAGCCAATCGTTTGAGAAAATTGTTTTAGGGTATTGCGAACTGGAGACTTAAATAAGCATGCAGCCTTTGTTTTATGATATATTTTATCTGAGCCTTGTCAGGGGTAACCTCCTGTTAGTCCTTGATTAAATGGATATAGGTTGCCCCCAAGATGCTCAAAAGCATGTTATTTTTTGTGGGGTTCTTACTTTACCAGGACTGCCACAAGCTGCCAAGAGCCAATAAAGTTACCAGATGATAAATCTCCTTTATTCAATGAACAGGCCATTGTCCAGAATTTATTTTACAATTTTTGTTCTAATTACATATACAGCTTTTGAATTCACTGATATGCCCTAATTGATATCTCCAGTTGCCATTACACTACATTCTCTACTATCTATTTACAGTGTTGGCAGAAGCATTTGCTCATTCCTGAAGAATATTGCTCAATATTGCTAAACTTAAATTCGCTATCTACTGTCTTTGTACCATCAAGAATCTTAGGAATCCTGTGTAAATGTTGATTTCGCTATTTGTAAACTAATATGTGGAATATATTGTCTTTTAAGTCTTTTTTGTTAAAAGTGGTATTCAAGTTTTCTTCGTGCTTAACAAGAACTATATAGCTTTTAGGAAACGCAGATCAATTGTAATTTCTCAACGTTCCTAGAGGTCAGCCTTAAGACCATCGCATACATTGTGGAGCCATATCTTTTTAAAAAATTTTTTTGAACCATGGTCAACGACTCTCCAGTAACTATAGACCAAACTTCTTGCTATTTACCCATCAATGAACTTCTAATGAATCATTTTGACACGGGGTTAGCCTGATATTTCATATTTCATAGATGTATTCATATTTGATTTTTCTTTTAGGAGGGTTTCCCTTCAACCGAAGTTGTTTTTCAAGGGGCCCTCCAATAAAAACTAATTACAAAATGCAATTAAAATACTAGAAAATAAGAAACCATAAATTTAAAAATCTAGTTAAAATAACATGATATTTACAATATTAAAGGAAATATTTAACTTTGTATTGATTTTTTAAAACCACCCAGGGAGGATGCCGTCTTAGAAGGCTATTCCATATTTTAGCTCCCCTGAAAGAAAAGCATTTTTGTCCATTTGCTGACCTTTTCTCTGGCAACCTTAAATCTGTCTCAGTATTTCGGAGGCTGCGGGAGGAGCAAACTGAGTTTTTCATGAAGAGATTAAACAGGCTCTGTGAAGCCAAATCATTGAGGGACGTGAAGACCATTGCACAACTTATCCGGGGCGGATTTAGAATTTTTAAAGATCGGCGTCCAGACTTTCAGTTTTCTTGACGCTCTTTCTGAGCATTTAGTCACCTACTTTAAAATACATTGTAATTCTTTGAAGCCAACAAATCCTGTCCTGAGACTGACATCCCTGTTTTATCGGCTTGGTCACACGACTCCATATCTGACATCTGACATGTTTCCCGTGTGACGTGCAGAACTAACGGCTCAGGGTGGACGGTTTTCTCCAACGGTTTTGATAGCCGAGAGTCCTCTAGGGGCTTCCAACTCTCCTTCGTTCGTTCCTTCCTTCGTTCCTTCTTTCGGCTTCCTTCCTTCGTTCTACCCCATAGCCTTTTAGGAAGCCTGTTGGCGGCTCCATATAGCCCGCCAATAATATTTATGCATGTTGTGTTGCAAGAAATTCGCGGGAGCTACAGTCAGTTCAAATCTGACTGTAGCAAACCAATGGTAGGAGACCTTGACTGTAGCAAGCCAATAGCAGAAGACCTTGACTGTAGCAAGCCAATCAAGTCACGAAACAAGAAAACAATAAGGTCAACACAAGTCAATCTTCTGTGACCCTGTGAAGAGGAAAAATATGGCTGCTAGCAGTGACAGTGTGTTTCTTCGTGACTTGTATTGTTTGATAGAAGCAGTAAGCATCACGTGAAATAATGAAACAGATAAAATCGAAGGAGGTTTCAGTGAGAAGCAGGATGCATGGATGAGTTAATGTTCATCCAAGCTTCAATTTCCTCAAAGTCAAAAGGAGTTCGCCATTGATCTACAACAAGTGATAGGTAGGCCCTAAAATAAAAACAATAGCCTAGCATTGGCTTATGGTCCGGAATGAGCATGAATTCCTATTCCTATGTTTGTTGTAGATGGGTGTCTCTGGTCAAACTGCATGGTCATAAATCCATTCCTATTCTTTTTTAATGAAAATGTTTGCAGGGTCTGGTGCTACCTCAAGATGGGTGCTACCATTGTTTAACCTCTAGGCTAGTGCCTAGAAGCTAGTGCTTTTGAGTTGAATTCATTGTGAAGGATGGAGAGCAGGGTATGCTAGGGCTTGACTCCCACTGTCTTTTCATTGAAGCTCTAGTCTACTTCAGCCCCCCCTAACTTTCTATCAGCATGCAGTCCTCTGACTGCTCCTTTTAGGCTTAATGCATATGACAAGGCTAAGTTGTAGAGTCAGTATAGACTGTGGTGGTGAAGCATGGTTATAGGAAATGATCTATTCTTTTGGACTATGAATAACAATAATTGTGTTATTTCACAATTATTCCTGAACATTATTGTTTCATTTTTTTTGTAATATTATCATATTTTGAAATGACACTGAAATTCTGTTCACAAGGAAATCAGTTTCAATAAACAATGCTGAGGAAAGTTGCTCATTATCATTTTGGGTTTAAATTACAGAAATATCAGAACAAGGGAAAAATTCCCTGTCTGCCAACTCTCCATGTCTAATAAACATAAAAAATTCTGAATGATACCTCAGTTGCCCAACAGCTTTTAAACTCAAAGGTTAAATGGATGTCCCTCTATCCAGAGGGCACTTAAAATCAATTTTTCTGCACAAATCTAAGAAGGTGCCCTGTGCTTAAATTGTGATTAAAGCATTGCATTTGTAAGCCTCAAGTACCAATTAGTTTGAACATTGCTCAAATTTAAAAAATGTATGACTTTGGATTGAATGCAACAGGTCTGATTTTGATTTCGAATGTCTGATATAGACTTTTGTCAGGAAACATTTCCATATGCTTTTATGACAACCAGAAAATTACCTTTGTAGATCTGGTTCACCTTTTATTTTAAGTTAAGTATCACACATACATTGTTTGTCTATATTGTATGCCTATTTGTTGATTTTATACGAAATTGCAAATAACTGACTCCTGATATGACTGTGTCCTTAGGCATGAGTGGCGTAGAACACTCACTCCAGATTGAGGATTTGAAAAGTGCTGCAATTTTTCCCTATCTTAGATATTGTAGAAAATGTTAACTCCCTAGGATACTGTATGTAGATCTATAAATGAAGATGAACAAAATTCATCTTTACGACAATAGTATGTGGCAAGGAGATACTAAGTGCAAATTTGGAAAATTTATTGCAATAGAATGTGTCATCTGTGATATGATGCAGGCATTGATTAAACATTCTTATGTTTGAAATCAGAATGTTAAATAGAAGTCGTGCCCCTTCGATGGTCTGTTTGAGCCAGAGGTAAATTTTATGCTTGTGGTGGGTGAAAAAGGAAACTCTCAGTTATACCTGATGTTGAATATTCAGAAATCAATTTCTGGTGCTTATATGTTAGCCAGAGAATTCTGCCGTTAGTCATAATACTTCTGATTTGTTTTGATTGAATTTCTGTTTATTATAATTTGATTGATTGAATGCAATTTTTCGATTTCCTAACGGAAAACGGGAATCTCCTTAAAATCTTTAGGCTTGATGCACTGTTATAATGTATGACAGTATTTTTAAACGTAGAGAATCAGAATTTGTGAATGTGGTCAACGGAAATCAAGAAATTGGGCGTGGCCTCAACCCCTATCTTTGCTACAGTCAAATTTTCATTTGCATCCGCCCCTGCTTATAGTCTCATTTTCAATAAGTTCTTCAATAGTCCTCCAGCCCAACCCAGCAAAAAATGGTCTTCTTTGAATATCAAAGCTGCTATTTGTTATGATCCTAGCAGCATGGTTTTGAAGTTTTTGTGACTGGTTGATGTCTGTAGACCCAGCATAACCCCAGACAGAACAACAGTATCGAAAGTGGGTCTCAACAATACCAGTGTAAAGAATTTTCAAACTTGCCATAGGCAGAAATGATTTAGCTTGTTTCAAAAGGCCAATCGCCTTGGAGACCTTGGTAGAAACCGCCCTGATTTGCTTTTTCCAATCTAAAGAGCCATCGATTTGCATTCAAAGGTACTTTGTCTTTTGAACTACTTCGAGCTCACTGTCGCATATTTTCAGTTCCAAGGCTTCACTTTGACTTTTGAGAGAGTTGTGTTTCTGCTTGGTGGATATGAGCATTGAGTGGATTATTGCAACATTCAATGAAAGCTTATTACCTTCCATCCAAGCATCCAAGTTTCCACTTTCCTGAGATCTCTTTTTATAACCTCATTCAGCTGAGTCAAATCGCGAGACTGAAAGCAAAGACTGGTATCATCAGCATACATAGACACAGAGGAATCTTGGAGGGCCTAGGGAAGATCATTAATATAGATGAGGAATAGGAGAGGGCCAAGGCATCAACCCTGTAGGACTCCCACTTCTATTTTCACGACATTAACCTTGACATTTACACGACATTGAATCAACGCCATTTACCCTGCAGAATTGTTTGCGGTTGGATTAGTAAGACCTAAACCAAGACTGCTTTCGAAGCAGAACACCATAAAGTTCGAGCTTTTTACAGAATATATCATGGTCAACCGTATCAAATGCCTTTTTCAGGTCAATGAATACCAATCCCACGAGCTTTCCAAGATCAAGCCTGTTTTACCAGTCATCACTCATTTTTAGCAAACTGTTGTGAAAACTAATTTACTAGTTATATTGCTAGCTGTGCTACGTTATTTCTGCAACGGTTTATTTCTGATGCATCACAGCAGCCCTTAACCGAACTAACCCAAACGGGATCAAAATGTTCCTTGAAGCGTAATACCGTTATAGCATGAATACATTTGCTAATAGCATACAAATACAAAATTTTTCACAGTTCTCATTGTCTTGCTTATTGCAGATGTGACCCTACTGTAATCCTCCTCAGAATCGGTTACCATTACATCAAAATGACAAAAAGTTTCGAAGAGCTTTGACTTTTATACCTCTGGCAGCGCCTTAGTGGAGGACTGATTTACAGGCAGCCATGCTTAAGTAGAAAAAAATATTTAGTCACATAAACGTGTTAAAATCAAACTAATCCATAATGTAATAAAAATGGTAAAAAGAAATTTCATCTTAATACATTAATCTAAATTGTAGTTGAGCATGGAATTGGCTGCTAGTTATCAATTTTGCCGCTCGATTTTGCCGTTTTGCAATTTTCCAATTATTGATACACCAACATTGCCCCAAACCAGGAAGCAGTAACTGAAGTAGGGCTCTACCAGGCTTTCATATATTGTTTCAGTTGTAATGAGTGGAAGATCTTGGAAGAATGCTAATACCCATGGATACCTTCTTTGTGACACTAGTTAAATAATTTACCCATTTGAGTTCTTGTTGTTCTCGATCTACTCCGAAGTATACGTTTGACATTTTCAGAACTTATTCTTAATTGCGGCGTAGGGGCGTATTGTGTAAAGCTTTTTGCTGCTTCCGATTATCATTGCTTCTGTTTTTGCAATGTTCAACGACAATTTTTTGCCCCCAGCCAACCTTTCAAAGCTGTTAAATCAGTGTTAAAGGCTTGATTCATTGCACAACTGCGCTGTGCAAAGTATTTCTAGTATCTCTGCAACCCAACATTGTTCCGAAATCATCATCTGTTTATATCTATCCTCCATAATCGCACGTCATCGTTGTTTTATAGTGAGGAGACACATTCAAAGGGGTGTGGGGTGGTGTCAAGCCCGCCACTCTTTTTCTGATTTGGTCAAAAAATGTTATAAATATGCAAAAATTGCTCTACTAACCTACAAAAAAACGTCAGGTACAATACCTGCTACTTCCATAATCATTATTTTAGAAATAAATGAGTGAATAACAATAATTTTCCATAGGAAAGAAATTTTAGCAAGGTCATAAATGTGGCGAATTATAAAGAAAGCTATGCGAAGAATTTTGGAGTAAAATTTAGTAAGCAAGAAGTGTGGATTTTTTGTCAGAACTTAATTGGTTACACATACCTATTAAAGACTGAGAGGAAGGAAATTTCTAGATTACTATCAAATGGGTTCGTGCAGTAATTAGATGCGTGTGTAAAATTCATATTCTTAACAAAAATTAACATTTCATTGGTGACAATTGTGTTCGCAGGTTTGCGCAGCGTCTTTGGTTGATTGTGACGTAAATGTGCTTGTAACTAACCCTAGCACAGCGATAAATATAGAAAACAAGGAAGGAAGGATGAACAGCTTTGAGCACTGGGTCTGAAAGGTCGATCCAATCTGCAATCTGGCGGACTGCTACTATGTACCAGTTACGACAACGTGACAAAATGCTCTCTGTCTCGTGTAGTAGCATAGATTTTGCTGTTTCATGAACGAAGAAGCACATAGGAGATTTAAATTCTATACATTTCTGCAAGGTGGGAGAGGAACAACGGCAAAGAAGAATCGCATAAAAGAATCAGGTTCCCTGCATCTCTGCATGGGGGAAAAGATCAACGGCAATGAAGAAGCAAATAGAAGCTTCACGTTATATGCATTTCTGCATGGGGAAAGAGAAACAACGGCCATGAAGAAGTGCATCGAAGCTTCACGTTCCATGAATTTCTGCGTAGGGGAAAAAACAACGGCCATGAAAAGCATATAGAAGATTCAGGTTCCATGGATTTCTTCATTGAAGAAGAGGAACAACGGCCATGAAGAAGCACAAAGAATATTCAGGTTCCATGCATTTCTTCATGGAGAAGAGAAACAACGGCCATGAAGAAGCAAAATGGAGATTCAGGTTCTATGCATGTCTGCATGAAGGAAAAGAGACAACGGGCTTGAAGAAGCACATAGAAGATTCAGGTTCCATGCTTGTCTGCATGGGGGGAAGATAAAAAAAGGCCATGAAGAAGCACATGGAAGATTTAGGTTCTATACATTTCTGCATGGGGAAATAGAACAACAGCAAAGAAGAATCACTTAGAAGATTCAGTTTCCACGCGTTTCTGTATGGGGAAAAGTAACAACAGCCATGAAGAAGCAAATAGAAGATTCAGGTTCTATGCAGTTCTGCATTGGGGAAGAGAAACAACTGGCATGAAGGATCACATGGAAAAATCCGGTTCGATGCAAGTCAGCAAAGGGGAAGAGAAACAACGGTCAGATTAAACACATAGAAGATTCAGATTCCATGTATGTTTGCATGGGAGAAGAGAGACAACGTGCATGAAGAAGCACATATAAGACTCAGGTTCTATTCAGTTCTGCATGGGGGAAGAGAAACAACGGTCATGAAAAAGCAAATAGAAGATTCAGGTTCCATACGTTTCTGCATGCAGAAGAGAAACAACGGTCAGATAAAAAGCAAAGAGAATTCAGGTTCCATGCATTTCTGCATGGGGGAAGAAAGACAACGGTCAGATTAAACACATAGAAGATTCAGGTTCCATGCATTTCTGCATGGGGAAAAAGGGACAGCAGGCATGAAGAAGCACATAGAAGATTCAGGTTCCATTCAGTTCTGCATGGGGGACGAGAAACAACAGTCATGTAAAAACACACATAAGATTCTGGTTCCATGCATGTCTGCATTGACAACGGCCATGAAGAAGCTCATGTGAGATTTAGGTTCTATACATTTCTGCATGGGGAAGTGGAACAACAGCAATGAAGAATCACATAGAAGATTCGAATTCCATGCATTTCTGAATGGAAGAAGAGAAACAACGGCAATGTAGAAGCAGATAGACGAATCAGATTCCATGCATTTCTACATGGGGGGAAAGAAACAACACTCTTGTAAAAACCGACAGAAGATTTAGGTTCCATGCATTTATGCATGGAAGAAGAGAAACAACGGTCGTGAAGAAGCACATACAAGATTCAGGTTCCAAGCGTTTCTACATGGGGGGAGAGAAGCAACGGTCATGTAAAAACACATAGAAGATTAAGGTTCCATGTATGACTGCATAGGGGAAGATACACAACGGCAATGAAAAGGTGCAGAGAAAATTCATGGTCCATTCATTTCTGCATTAGGGAAAGAAAACAATGGCCATGAAGAAGCAAATGGAATCTTCACGTTACATGCATTTCTGCATAGTTGAAAAGAAACAACAGCCATGAAGAAGTGAATTGAAGATTCAGGTTCCATGCATTTCTGCATGAAGAAAGAGAAAGAATGGCAATGAAAAAACACATAGAAAGTTCAGGTTCCACGCATTTCTGCATGGAAAAGACAAACAACGGCCATGAAGAAGCACATAAAAGATTCAGGTTCCATGCATTTCTGGATGGAGGAATATAAACAACAGCCATGAAGAAGCACAAAGAAGATTCAGGATCCATGCATTTCTGCATGGGGAAGAAGAACAACAGCAAAGAAGAATCACACAGAAGATTCAGTTTCCACGCGTTACTGCTTGGGGAAAAGTAAGAACAGCCATGAAGAAGAAAATAGAAGAATCAGGTTCTATCCAGTTCTGCATTGGTGAAGGGAAACAACTGGCATGAAGGAGCACATGAAAAATTCCGGTTCCATGCATGTCAGCAAAGAGAAAGAGAACCAACGGTCAGATTCATCACATAGAAGATTCAGATTCCGTGTATGTTTGCATGGGAGAAGAGAGACAACGTGCATGAAGGAGCACATATAAAATTCAGGTTCCATTCAGTTCTGCATGGGGGAAGAGAAACAACAGTCATGTAAAAACACATTGAAGATTCAGGTTCCATGCATGTCTGCATGTAGGACGAGAGACAACGGCCATGACGAAGCTCATGTGAGATTTAGGTTCTGTACATTTCTGCACGGGGAAGTGGAACAACAGCAAAAAATAGTCACATAGAAGATTCAGGTTCCAAACGTTTATGCATGGGGAAAAGAAACAACAGCCATGAAGAAGGAAATAGAAGGTTCAGGTTCTATACAGTTCTGCATTGGGGAAGGGAAACAACTCGCTTGAAGAAGCACATGGAAAAGTCCGGTTCCATGCATTTCTGCATGTCGGAAATGAACAGCGGCCATTACGAAAAACATAGAAAATTCTGGTCGCATGCATTTCTGCATTGGGGAAAAGAAACAACAGCCATGAAGAAGCAAATAGAAGCTTCAAGTTACATGTATTTCTTCACGGGGAAAGAGAATCAACGACCATGAAGAAGTGCATCGAAGCTACAAGTTCCATGCATTTCTGCATATGAGAAAAGAAGCAACAGCCATGAAAAGTGCATTGAAGATTCAGGTTCCATGCTCTTCTGCATAGAGGAAGAGAAACAACGGCCATGAAGAAGCACAAAGAACATTCAGGTTCCATTCATGTCTGCACGGGGAAAGAGAGAGAACGGCCATTACGAAGAACATAGAAAATTCTGGTCGCATGCATTTCTGCATTGGGGTAAAGAAGCAACAGCCATGAAGAAGCAAATAGAAACTGATAAGTTACATGCATTTCTGCATGGAGAAGAGAAGCAACAGTCGGATAAAAACGCAAATAAGATTCAGGTTCCATACATTTCTGCATAGGTGAAGAGAGACCAAGGGAATGTAGAAGCACATAGAAGATTCAGGTTCCATTCAGTTCTGCACGTAGGAAGAGAACCAACAGTCATGTAAAAACACATAGAAGATTCGGGTTCCATACATGTCTGCATTGGGGACGAGAGACAATGGCCATAATGAAGCTCATGGGAGATTTGGGTTCTATACATTACTGCATGAGAGAAGAGAGACAACTTGCATGAAAAATCACATTAAGATTCAGGTTCCGTTCAGTTCTGCATGGGGGAAGAGAAACAACAGTCATCTAAAAACACATAGAAGAATCATGTTTCATGCTATCTGCAATGGGGACCAGGGACAACGGCCATGAAGAAGCTCATAGGAGATTTAGGTTCTATACATACCTGCATGGGGGAAGGGGAACAACAGCAAAGAAGAATCAAGTAGAAGATTCAGGTTCCACGCGTTTCTGCATGGTGAAAAGAAACAACAGCCAGGAAGAAGGAAATAGAAGTTTCAGGTTCTATACAGTTCTGCATTAGGGAAGGGAAACAACTCGCTTGAAGAAGCACATAGAAGATTCAGGTCGCATGCATTTCTGTATTGGGGAAAAGAAACAGCAGCCATGAAGAAGCAAATAGAAGCTACACGTTAGATGCATTTCTGCATGGGGAAAGAGAATCAACGACCATGAAGAAGTGCATCAAAGCTTCAGGTTCCACGCATTTCTGCATTGGGGAAAAGAAACAACATCCATGAAGAAGCAAATAGAACTTTCACGTTACATGCATTTCTGCATGGGAAAAGAGAATCAACGACCATGGAGAAGTGCACGTTCCATGCATTTCTGCATATGGGAAGAAAAGCAACGGCCATGGAAAATGCATTGAAGATTCAGGTTCCATCCATTTCTTCATAGGAGAAGAGAAACAGCGGCCACGGAGAAGCAGACAAAGGCCATGAGGAAGTTCATTGATAATTCAGGTTCCATGCATGTGTGCATGGTGGGAATATATACAACAGCCACGAAGAGGCACATGGGAGATATAGGTCTTATACATTTCGGCATAAGGGAGGTAGAACAACAGCAAAGAAGAATCATATAGAAGATTCAGGTTCCACGCGTTACTGCTTGGGGAAAAGAGACAACAGCCATGAAGAAGGAAATAGAAGATTCAAGTTCTATACAGTTCTGCATTGGAGAAGGGAAACAACTGGCAATAAGAGGCAAATAGAAGCTTCACGTTACATGCATTTCTGCATGGGGAGAGAGAGAGAGAGAATGGGCATGAAGAAGCACATGGAAAATTCAGGTTCCATACATTTCTGCATGGGGGAAGAGAGACAACGGCCATGACGAAGCTCATGGGAGATTTAGGTTCTATACATTTCTGCATGGGGAAAGTAGAACAACAGCAGAGAAGAATCTCATAGAAGATTCAGGTTCCACGCGTTTCTGCATGGGAAAAAGAAAAAACAGCTATGAAGAAGGAAATAGAAGATTCAGGCTCTATACATTTCTGCATTGGGGAAGGGAAACAACTGGCATGAAGAAGCACATGGAAATTTCCGGTTCCATGCTTTTCTGCATGGGGGGAAATAAATAACAGGCATTACTAAGCACATAGAAACTTCAGGTCGCATACATTTCTGCATGGGGAAAGAGAATCAACGACCATGAAAAAGTGCATCGAAGCTTCATTTTCCATGCATTTGTGCATCAGAGAAGAGAAACAACAGCCATGAAGAAGCATAAAGATGATTTCCATGCATGTCTGCATGGGGGAAGAGAAACAACGGTCAGATTAAACACATAGAAGATTCAGATTCCATGTATGTTTGCATGAGAGAAGGGAGACAACGTGCATGAAGAAGCACATATAAGATTCAGGTTCTATTCAGTTCTGCATGGGGGAAGAGAAACAACAGTCATGTAAAAACACATTGAAGATTCAGGTTCCATGCATGTCTGCATGTGGGACGAGAGACAACGGCCATGACGAAGCTCATGGGAGATTTAGGTTCTGTATATTTCTGCACGGGAAAGTGGAACAACAGCAAAGAAGAATCACATGGAAGATTCAGGTTCCATGCATTTCTGCATGGGGGAAAAGAATCAACAGCCATGAAGAAGAAATTAGAAGCTTCAGGTTGTATACATTTCTGCATTGGGGAAGGGAAACAACTGGCATGAAGAAGCCCATGGAAATTTCCGGTTCCATGCTTTTCTGCATGGGGGGAAATAAATAACAGGCATTACTAAGCACATAGAAACTTCAGGTTGCATGCAGTTCTGCATGGGGAAAGAGAATCAACAACCATGAAAAAGTGCATCGAAGCTTCATTTTCCATGCATTTGTGCATCAGAGAAGGGAAACAACAGCCATGAAGAAGCATATAGATGATTTCCATGCATGTCTGCATGTGGGAAGAGAGAGAACGTGCATGAAGAAGCACATAGAGAATTCTGGTACATTATATTTCTACATTGGGGGAGATTCAGGTTCCATGCATTTCTGCATGGGAGAAGAGAGACAACGTGCATGAAGAAGCTCATAGGAGATTCTTATTCCATTCCTGTTCTGCATGGGGGAAGAGAACCAACAGTCATGTAAAAACACATAGAAGATTCATGCTTCATGCATGTCTGCATGGGGGGAATATAAACAACGGCCATGAAGAAGCACATGGGAGATACAGGTTCTATAAATTTCTGCATGGGGGAAGTGGAACAGCAGCAAAGAAGAATCACATAGGAGATTCAGGTTCCACGCGTTTCTGGATGGGGGGAACTAAACAACGGCCATTATGAAGCACATAGAAAATTCAGGTCGCATGCATTTCTGCATTGTGGAAAAGAAACAACAGCCATGAAGAAACACATAGAACATTCAGGTTCCACGCATTCTTTATAGGGGAAAAGAAACAACGGCCATGAAAGGGCAAATGGAAGCTTCACGTTACATGCATTTCTGCATGGGGAATGAGAATCAACGACCATGAAGAAGTGCACCGAAGCTTCACGTTCCATGCATTTCTGCAGATGAGAGAGAAACAACGGCCATGAAGAAACACATAGATTTTTCAGGTTCCATGGATTGCTGCATTGTGGAAGAGAAGCAACGGCCATGAAGAAGCGCATAGGAGATTCAGGTTCAATTCATTTCTGCATGGGAGAGAGAAACAGCTGTTTTGTGAGAACATATAGCAGATTCAGGTTCCATGCATTTCTGCATGGGGAAGAGAGACAAAGGCCATGAAGAAGCAGATAGAAGATTCAGGTGCCATGCATTTCTGGATTGGGGAAAGGAAACAACGGTAATGAATAAGCAGATGGGAGATTAAGGTTCCATACATTTCTTCTTGGGGGATGAGGAATAACGGTCATGTAAAAACACATAGAAGTTACAGGTTCAAAGCATTTCTGCCTGTGGGAAGAGAAACAAAGGCCAAGAAGAAGCGCATAGAAGATTCAAGTTTCCTTCATTTCTGAATGGGGGAAGATAAACAATTGCAATGAAGAAGCGGATATAAAATTCAGATTCCATTCATTTCTGCATTACTGGAGCGAAACGACGGCCACGAAGAAGCACACAGGATATTCAGGTCCTATTCATTTCTGCATGGGAGAGAGAAACAACAGTCTTGTTAATACACATAGCAGATTAAAGTTCCATGCATGTCTGCATAAGGAAGAAGGCAACGGCCATTACGAAGCACATAGAATATTTAGGTTCCATGGATTTCTGCATTGTGGAAGAGAAGCAACGGCCATGAAGAAGCGCATAGGATATTCAGGCTCTATTCATTTCTGTATGGGAGAGAGAAACAACAGTCTTGTTAATACACATAGCAGATTAAAGTTCCATGCATGTCTGCATGAGGAAGAAGGCAACGGCCATTACGAAGCCCATAGAATATCCAGGTTCCATGGATTTCTGCATTGTGGAAGAGAAGCAAAGGCCATGAAGAAGCGCATAGGAGATTCAGGTTAAACACATTTCTGCATGGGAGAGAGAAACAGCTGTTTTGTGAGAATGCATAGCAGATTAAGGTTCAATGCATTTCTGCATGGGGAAGAGGAACAACAGCAATGAAGAATCACATACAAGATTCAAATTCCATGCATTTCTGAATGGAAGAAGAGAAACAACGGCCATGTAGAAGCAGATAGACGAATCAGATTCCATGCATTTCTACATGGGGGGAGAGAAACAACACTCTTGTAAAAACCGAAAGAAGATTTAGGTTCCATGCATTTAGGCATGGAAGAAGAGAAACAACGGTCGTGAAGAAGCACATACAAGATTCAGGTTCCAAGCGTTTCTACATGGGGGGAGAGAAGCAACGGTCATGTAAAAGCACATAGAAGATTCAGATTCCGTGTATGTTTGCATGGGAGAAGAGAGACAACGTGCATGAAGAAGCACATATAAAATTCATGGTCCATTCATTTCTGCATGGGGGAAGAGAAACAACAGTCATGTAGAGACACATAGAAGGATCATGTTTCATGCTATCTGCAATGGGGACCAGGGACAACGGCCATGAAGAAGCTCATAGGAGATTTAGGTTCTATACATACCTGCATGGGGGAAGGGGAACAACAGCAAAGAAGAATCAAGTAGAAGATTCAGGTTCCACGCGTTTCTGCATGGTGAAAAGAAACAACAGCCAGGAAGAAGGAAATAGAAGCTTCAGGTTCTATACAGTTCTGCATTAGGGAAGGGAAACAACTCGATTGAAGAAGCACATAGAAGATTCAGGTGGCATGCATTTCTGCATTGGGGAAAAGAAACAACAGCCATGAAGAAGCAAATAGAAGCTTCACGTTACATGCATTTCTGCATGGGAAAAGAGAATCAACGACCATGAAGAAGTGCATCAAAGCTTCAGGTTCCACGCATTTCTGCATTGGGGAAAAGAACCACATCCATGAAGAAGCAAATAGAAGCTTCATGTTACATGCATTTCTGCATGGGAAAAGAGAATCAACGACCATGGAGAAGTGCACGTTCCATGCATTTCTGCATATGGGAAGAAAAGCAACGGCCATGGAAAATGCATTGAAGATTCAGGTTCCATCCATTTCTTCACAGGAGAAGAGAAACAGCGGCCACGGAGAAGCAGACAAAGGCCATGAGGAAGTTTATTGATAATTCAGGTTCCATGCATGTGTGCATGGTGGAAATATATACAACAGCCACGAAGAGGCACATGGGAGATATAGGTTTTATACATTTCTGCATGGGGAAGTAGAATAACAGCAAAGAAGAATCATATAGAAGATTCAGGTTCCACGCGTTACTGCTTGGGGAAAAGAGACAACAGCCGTGAAGAAGGAAATAAAAGATTCAGGTTCTATACAGTTCTGCATTGGGGAAGGGAAACAACTGGCATGAAGGGGCACATGAAAAATTCCGGTTCCATACATGTCAGCAAAGGGGAAGAGAAACAACGGTCAGATTAATCACATAGAAGATTCAGATTCCTTGTATGTCTACATGGGAGAAGAGAGACAACGTGCATGAAGAAGCACATATAAAATTCAGGTTCCATTCAGTTCTGCATGGGGGAAAAGAAACAACAGTCATGTAAAATCACATTGAAGATTCAGGTTCCATGCATGTTTTCATGTGGGACGAGAGAGAACGGCCATGACGAAGCTCATGGGAGATTTAGATTCTGTACATTTCTGCACGGGATGAAGCGGAACAACAGCAACGAATAATCACATAATAGAATTCAAGTTCCACACGCTTCTGCATCGGGAAAAGAAACAAGAACCATGAAGAAGGAAATAGAAGATTCAGGTTCAATACAGTTTTGCATTGGGGAAGGGAAACAACTTGCATGAAGAAGCACATAGAAGACTCCGGTTCCATGCATTTCTGCATGGGGTGAAATAAACAACGGCTATTATGCAGCACATGGAAAATTTAGGTCGCATGCATTTGTGCATTGGGGAAAAACACAGCAGCCATGAAGAATCACATAGTCGATTAGATTCAATGCAGTTCTGCATGGGGGACGAGAGACAATGGGCATGAAGAAGCACATGAAAAATTCAGGTTCCATGCATTCCTGCATGGGGGAAGAAAAATAACGGTCGTGTAAAACCAAAGAGAAGGTTAAGGTTCCAAGCATTTCTTCATGGAGAAGAGAAACAACGGTCAGATTAAACACATAGGAGATTAAGGTTCCATGCATTTCTGCATGGGGGAAGAGAGACAAAGGGAATGAAAAAGCACATAGAAGATTCAGGTTCTATGCTCTTCTGCATGGGGGAAGAGAGATAACGGTCGTGTAAAACCAAAAAGAAGGTTCTGCTTCCATGCTTTCCTTTATAGGGGAAAAGAAACAACGGCCATGAAGAAGCAAAAAAATGCTTCACGTTACATGCATTTCTGCATGGTGAAAGAGAGAGAATGGGCATAAAGAATCACATAGAAAAATCAGGATCCATGCATTTCTGCATGGAGAAGAGAAACAACAGTCGGGTAAAAACACAAAGAAGATTCAGGTTCCATGCATTTCTGCATTGGGGAAGAGAGGCAATGGGCATGAAGAAGCACATGGGACATTAAGGTTCTATGCATTTCTTCATGGAGAAGAGAAGCAACGGTCAGATTAAACACATAGAAGTTTCATGTTCCATGCATTTCTGGATGGGAGGAGAAAGACAACGTGCATGAAGAAGCTCATGGGAGATTTAGGTTCTATACTATTCTGCAAGGGGAAGAGAAACAACAGCAAAGAAGAATCATATAGAAGATTCAGGTTCCACGCGTTACTGCTTGGGGAAAAGAGACAACAGCCGTGAAGAAGGAAATAAAAGATTCAGGTTCTATACAGTTCTGCATTGGGGAAGGGAAACAACTGGCATGAAGGGGCACATGAAAAATTCCGGTTCCATACATGTCAGCAAAGGGGAAGAGAAACAACGGTCAGATTAATCACATAGAAGATTCAGATTCCTTGTATGTCTACATGGGAGAAGAGAGACAACGTGCATGAAGAAGCACATATAAAATTCAGGTTCCATTCAGTTCTGCATGGGGGAAAAGAAACGACAGTCATGTAAAAACACATTGAAGATTCAGGTTCCATGCATGTTTTCATGTGGGACGAGAGAGAACGGCCATGACGAAGCTCATGGGAGATTTAGGTTCTGTACATTTCTGCACGGGATGAAGCGGAACAACAGCAACGAATAATCACATAATAGAATTCAAGTTCCACACGCTTCTGCATCAGGAAAAGAAACAAGAACCATGAAGAAGGAAATAGAAGATTCAGGTTCAATACAGTTTTGCATTGGGGAAGGGAAACAACTTGCATGAAGAAGCACATAGAAGACTCCGGTTCCATGCATTTCTGCGTGGGGTGAAATAAACAACGGCTATTATGCAGCACATGGAAAATTTAGGTCGCATGCATTTGTGCATTGGGGAAAAACACAGCAGCCATGAAGAATCACATAGTCGATTAGATTCAATGCAGTTCTGCATGGGGGACGAGAGACAATGGGCATGAAGAAGCACATGAAAAATTCAGGTTCCATGCATTCCTGCATGGGGGAAGAAAAATAACGGTCGTGTAAAACCAAAGAGAAGGTTAAGGTTCCAAGCATTTCTTCATGGAGAAGAGAAACAACGGTCAGATTAAACACATAGGAGATTAAGGTTCCATGCATTCCTGCATGGGGGAAGAGAGACAAAGGGAATGAAAAAGCACATAGAAGATTCAGGTTCTATGCTCTTCTGCATGGGGGAAGAGAGATAACGGTCGTGTAAAACCAAAAAGAAGGTTCTGGTTCCATGCTTTTCTTTATAGGGGAAAAGAACCAACGGCCATGAAGAAGCAAAAAAATGCTTCACGTTACATGCATTTCTGCATGGTGAAAGAGAGAGAATGGGCATAAAGAATCACATAGAAAAATCAGGATCCATGCATTTCTGCATGGAGAAGAGAAACAACAGTCGGGTAAAAACACAAAGAAAATTCAGGTTCCATGCATTTCTGCATTGGGGAGGAGAGGCAATGGGCATGAAGAAGCACATGGGACATTAAGGTTCTATGCATTTCTTCATGGAGAAGAGAAGCAACGGTCAGATTAAACACATAGAAGTTTCATGTTCCTTGCATTTCTGGATGGGAGGAGAAAGACAACGTGCATGAAGAAGCTCATGGGAGATTTAGGTTCTATACTATTCTGCAAGGGGAAGAGAAACAACAGCAAAGAAGAATCACATAGAAGATTCAGGTTCCATGCATTTCTGCATGGGGGAAGAGAAATAACAGTCGTTTAAAACCACAAAGAAGGTTCGGGTTCCATGCATGTCTGCTTAGGGGAAGAGAAACAAAGGCCATGAGGAAGTTCTTGAAAATTCAGGTTCCATGCATGTGTGCATGGTGGGAACATATACAACAGCCACGAAGAAGCACATGGGAGATAAAGGTTCCATGCTTGTCTGCATGGGGGGAAGATAAACAACGGCAATGAAGAAGCACATTGGAGATTTAGGTTCTATACATTTCTGCATGGGGAAGTAGAATAACAGCAAAGAAGAATCACTTAGAAGGTTGAGTTTCCACGCGTTTCTGTATGGGGAAAAGTAACAACAGCCATGAAGAAGCAAATAGAAGATTCAGGTTCTATGCATGTCAGCAAAGGGGAAGAGAAACAACGGTCAGATTAAACGCATAGAAGATTCAGATTCCATGCATGTTTGCATGGGAGAAGAGAGACAACGTGCATGAAGAAGCACATAAAAGATTCAGGTTCTATTCAGTTCTGCATGGGGGAGAGAAACAACAGTCATGTAAAAACACATTGAAGATTCAGGTTCCATGCATGTCTGCATGTGGGACGAGAGACAACGGCCATGACGAAGCTCATGTGAGATTTAGGTTCTGTACATTTCTGCACGGGGAAGTGGAACAACAGCAAAGGAGAATCACATAGAAGATTCAGGTTCAATACAGTTTTGCATTGGGGAAGGGAAACAACTTGCATGAAGAAGCACATAGAAGACTCCGGTTCCATGCATTTCTGCATGGGGTGAAATAAACAACGGCTATTATGCAGCACATGGAAAATTTAGGTCGCATGCATTTGTGCATTGGGGAAAAACACAGCAGCCATGAAGAATCACATAGTCGATTAGATTCAATGCAGTTCTGCATGGGGGACGAGAGACAATGGGCATGAAGAAACACATGAAAAATTCAGGTTCCATGCATTCCTGCATGGGGGAAGAAAAATAACGGTCGTGTTAAACCAAAGAGAAGGTTAAGGTTCCAAGCATTTCTTCATGGAGAAGAGAAACAACGGTCAGATTAAACACATAGGAGATTAAGGTTCCATGCATTTCTGCATGGGGGAAGAGAGACAAAGGGAATGAATAAGCACATAGAAGATTCAGGTTCTATGCTCTTCTGCATGGGGGAAGAGAGATAACGGTCGTGTAAAACCAAAAAGAAGGTTCTGGTTCCATGCTTTTCTTTATAGGGGAAAAGAACCAACGGCCATGAAGAAGCAAAAAAATGCTTCACGTTACATGCATTTCTGCATGGTGAAAGAGAGAAAATGGGCATAAAGAATCACATAGAAAAATCAGGATCCATGCATTTCTGCATGGAGAAGAGAAACAACAGTCGGGTAAAAACACAAAGAAAATTCAGGTTCCATGCATTTCTGCATTGGGGAGGAGAGGCAATGGGCATGAAGAAGCACATGGGACATTAAGGTTCTATGCATTTCTTCATGGAGAAGAGAAGCAACGGTCAGATTAAACACATAGAAGTTTCATGTTCCTTGCATTTCTGGATGGGAGGAGAAAGACAACGTGCATGAAGAAGCTCATGGGAGATTTAGGTTCTATACTATTCTGCAAGGGGAAGAGAAACAACAGCAAAGAAGAATCACATAGAAGATTCAGGTTCCATGCATTTCTGCATGGGGGAAGAGAAATAACAGTCGTTTAAAACCACAAAGAAGGTTCGGGTTCCATGCATGTCTGCTTAGGGGAAGAGAAACAAAGGCCATGAGGAAGTTCTTGAAAATTCAGGTTCCATGCATGTGTGCATGGTGGGAACATATACAACAGCCACGAAGAAGCACATGGGAGATAAAGGTTCCATGCTAATCTGCATGGGGGGAAGATAAACAACGGCAATGAAGAAGCACATTGGAGATTTAGGTTCTATACATTTCTGCATGGGGAAGTAGAATAACAGCAAAGAAGAATCACTTAGAAGGTTGAGTTTCCACGCGTTTCTGTATGGGGAAAAGTAACAACAGCCATGAAGAAGCAAATAGAAGATTCAGGTTCTATGCATGTCAGCAAAGGGGAAGAGAAACAACGGTCAGATTAAACGCATAGAAGATTCAGATTCCATGCATGTTTGCATGGGAGAAGAGAGACAACTTGCATGAAAAATCACATTAAGATTCAGGTTCCGTTCAGTTCTGCATGGGGGAAGAGAAACAACAGTCATGTAAAAACACATAGAAGAATCATGTTTCATGCTATCTGCAATGGGGACCAGGGACAACGGCCATGAAGAAGCTCATAGGAGATTTAGGTTCTATACATACCTGCATGGGTGAAGGGGAACAACAGCAAAGGAGAATCACATAGAAGATTCAGGTTCCACGCGTTTCTGCATGGTGAAAAGAAACAACAGCCAGGATGAAGGAAATAGAAGTTTCAGGTTCTATACAGTTCTGCATTAGGGAAGGGAAACAACTCGCTTGAAGAAGCACATAGAAGATTCAGGTCGCATGCATTTCTGCATTGGGGAAAAGAAACAGCAGCCATGAAGAAGCAAATAGAAGCTACACGTTAGATGCATTTCTGCATGGGGAAAGAGAATCAACGACCATGAAGAAGTGCATCAAAGCTTCAGGTTCCACGCATTTCTGCATTGGGAAAAGAAACAATAGCCATGAAGAAGCAAATAGAAGCTTCATGTTACATGCATTTCTGCATGGGAAAAGAGATTCAACGACCATGAAGAAGTGCACGTTCCATGCATTTCTGCATATGGGAAGAAAAGCAATTGCCATGGAAAGTGCATTGAAGATTCAGGTTCCGTGCATTTCTGCATAGGAGAAGAGAAACAGCGGCCATGGAGAAGCACGTAGAAGATTCAGGTTCTATGCATGTCTGCATGGGGAAAGAGAGAGAATGGGCATGAAGAAGCATATAGAAGATTCAGGTTCCATGCATGTCTCCATAGGGAAAGAGAGACACCAGCCGTGAAGAAGTTCATTGATAATTCAGGTTCCATGCATGTATGCATGGGGGACGAGAAATAACGGTCGTGTAAAACCACGAAGAAGGTTCTGGTTCCATGCATGTCCGCTTAGGGGAAGAGACACAAAGGCCATGAGGAAGTTCATTGATAATTCAGGTTCCATGCATGTGTGCATGGTGGGAATATATACAACAGCCACGAAGAAGCACATGGGAGATATAGGTTTTATGAATTTCTGCATGGGGAGGTAGAACAACAGCAAAGAAGAATCATAAAGAAGATTCAGGTTCCATGCGTTACTGCTTGGAGAAAAGAAACAACAGCCATGAAGAAGGAAATAGAAGATTCAAGTTCCATACAGTTCTGCATCGGAGAAGGGAAACAACTGGCAATAAGAGGCAAATAGAAGCTTCACGTTACATGCATTTCTGCATGGGGAGAGAGAGAGAGAGAATGGGCATGAAGAAGCACATGGAAAATTCAGGATTCATGCTTTTCTGCATGGAGTGGAGAAAGAACAGTCGGATAAAAACACAAAGAAGATTCAGGTTCCATACATTTCTGCATGGGGGAAGAGAGACAACGGCCATGACGAAGCTCATGGGAGATTTAGGTTCTATACATTTCTGCATGGGGAAAGTAGAACAACAGCAGAGAAGAATCTCATAGAAGATTCAGGTTCCACGCGTTTCTGCAAGGGAAAAAGAAACAACAGCTTTGAAGAAGGAAATAGAAGATTCAGGCTCTATACATTTCTGCATTGGGGAAGGGAAACAACTGGCATGAAGAAGCACATGGAAATTTCCGGTTCCATGCTTTTCTGCATGGGGGGAAATAAATAACAGGCATTACTAAGCACATAGAAACTTCAGGTCGCATACATTTCTCCATGGGGAAAGAGAATCAACGACCATGAAAAAGTGCATCGAAGCTTCATTTTCCATGCATTTGTGCATCAGAGAAGAGAAACAACAGCCATGAAGAAGCATAAAGATGATTTCCACGCATGTCTGCATGGGGGAAGAGACAAATCGGTCAGATTAAACACATAGAAGACTCAGATTCCATGTATGTTTGCATGAGAGAAGGGAGACAACGTGCATGAAGAAGCACATATAAGATTCAGGTTCTATTCAGTTCTGCAAGGGGGAAGAGAAACAACAGTCATGTAAAAACACATTGAAGATTCAGGTTCCATGCATGTCTGCATGTGGGACGAGAGACAACGGCCATGACGAAGCTCATGGGAGATTTAGGTTCTGTATATTTCTGCACGGGGAAGTGGAACAACAGCAAAGAAGAATCACATGGAAGATTCATGTTCCATGCATTTCTGCATGGGGGAAAAGAAACAATAGCCATGAAGAAGGAAATAGAAGCTTCACGTTACATGCATTTCTGCATGGGGAAAGAGAATCAACAACCATGAAGAAGTGCATCAAAGCTTCAGGTTCCACGCATTTCTGCATTGGGAAAAGAAACAACAGCCATGAAGAAGCAAATAGAAGCTTCATATTACATGCATTTCTGCATGGGAAAAGAGAGTCAACGACCATGAAGAAGTGCACGTTCCATGCATTTCTGCATATGGGAAAAAAGCAATGGCCATGGAAAGTGCATTGAAGATTCAGGTTCCATGCATTTCTGCATAGGAGAAGAGAAACAGCGGCCATGGAGAAGAACGAAGAAGATTCAGGTTCCATGCATGTCTGCATGGGGAAAGAGAGAGAATGGGCATGAAGAAGCACATAGAAGATACAGGTTACATGCTTGTCTGCATGGGGGGAAGATAAACAACGGCAATGAAGAAGCACTTTGGAGATTTAGGTTCTATACATTTCTGCATGGGGAAGTAGAATAACAGCAAAGAAGAATCAATTAGAAGGTTGAGTTTCCACGCGTTTCTGTATGGGGAAAAGTAACAACAGCCATGAAGAAGCAAATAGAAGATTCAGGTTCTATGCATGTCAGCAAAGGGGAAGAGAAACAACGATCAGATTAAGCGCATAGAAGATTCAGATTCCATGCATGTTTGCATGGGAGAAGAGAGACAACGTGCATGAAGAAGCACATAAAAGATTCAGGTTCTATTCAGTTCTGCATGGGGGAAGAGAAACAACAGTCATGTAAAAACACATAGAAGGATCATGTTTCATGCTATCTGCAATGGGGACCAGGGACAACGGCCATGAAGAAGCTCATAGGAGATTTAGGTTCTATACATACCTGCATGGGGGAAGGGGAACAACAGCAAAGGAGAATCACATAGAAGATTCAGGTTCCACGCGTTTCTGCATGGTGAAAAGAAACAACAGCCAGGAAGAAGGAAATGGAAGCTTCAGGTTCTATACAGTTCTGCATTAGGGAAGGGAAACAACTCGATTGAAGAAGCACATAGAAGATTCAGGTCGCATGCATTTCTGCATTGGGGAAAAGAAACAACAGCCATGAAGAAGCAAATAGAAGCTTCACGTTACATGCATTTCTGCATGGGAAAAGAGAATCAACGACCATGAAGAAGTGCATCAAAGCTTCAGGTTCCACGCATTTCTGCATTGGGGAAAAGAAACAACATCCATGAAGAAGCAAATAGAAGCTTCATGTTACATGCATTTCTGCATGAGAAAAGAGAATCAACGACCATGAAGAAGTGCATCAAAGCTTCAGGTTCCACGCATTTCTGCATTGGGAAAAGAAACAATAGCCATGAAGAAGCAAATAGAAGCTTCATGTTACATGCATTTCTGCATGGGAAAAGAGATTCAACGACCATGAAGAAGTGCACGTTCCATGCATTTTTGCATATGGGAAAAAAGCAATTGCCATGGAAAGTGCATTGAAGATTCAGGTTCCATGCATTTCTGCATAGGAGAAGAGAAACAGCGGCCATGGAGAAGCACGTAGAAGATTCAGGTTCTATGCATGTCTGCATGGGGAAAGAGAGAGAATGGGCATGAAGAAGCACATAGAAGATTCAGGTTCCATGCATGTCTCCATAGGGAAAGAGAGACACCAGCCGTGAAGAAGTTCATTGATAATTCAGGTTCCATGCATGTATGCATGGGGGACGAGAAATAACCGTCGTGTAAAACCACGAAGAAGGTTCTGGTTCCATGCATGTCCGCTTAGGGGAAGAGAAACAAAGGCCACGAGGAAGTTCATTGATAATTCAGGTTCCATGCATGTGTGCATGGTGGGAATATATACAACAGCCACGAAGAAGCACATGGGAGATATAGGTTTTATAAGTTTCTGCATGGGGAGGTAGAACAACAGCAAAGAAGATTCATATAGAAGATTCAGGTTCCATGCGTTACTGCTTGCAGAAAAAAAACAACAGCCATGAAGAAGGAAATAGAAGATTCAAGTTCTATACAGTTCTGCATTGGGGAAGGGAAACAACTAGCAATAAGAGGCAAATAGAAGCTTCACGTTACATGCATTTCTGCTTGGGGAGAGAGAGAAAGAGAATGGGCATGAAGAAGCACATGGAAAATTCAGGATTCATGCATTTCTGCATGGAGAAGAGAAAGAACAGTCGGATAAAAACACAAAGAAGATTCAGGTTCCATACATTTCTGCATGGGGGAAGAGAGACAACGGCCATGACGAAGCTCATGGGAGATTTAGGTTCTATACATTTCTGCTTGGGGGAAGTAGAACAACAGCAGAGAAGAATCTCATAGAAGATTCAGGTTCCACGCGTTTCTGCATGGGAAAAAGAAACAACAGCTATGAAGAAGGAAATAGAAGATTCAGGTTCTATACATTTCTGCATTGGGGAAGGGAAACAACTGGCATGAAGAAGCACATGGAAATTTCCGGTTCCATGCTTTTCTGCATGGGGGGAAATAAATAACAGGCATTACTAAGCACATAGAAACTTCAGGTCGCATGCATTTTTGCATGGGGAAAGAGAATCAACAACCATGAAAAAGTGCATCGAAGCTTCATTTTCATTTTCAAGGTTCAATGCATTTCTTTATGGGGGAAGATAAACAACGGCCATGAAGAAACATATAGAATATTCAGGAACATATAGAAATTTCAATCCTGTGACGCAATGGTGCCTTATCTGCATTTATCATTGATGTATCATTCGATACTGCAATTATATCATCTTTATATACAGCAAGGATAGCAAACCAGATATGTCCATCTGCCTTCCTGATTTACTTCATGTAAATACATCCATCAGCATGGCTCTTATGATCACCAGCCAATTTCAAATGCTGATCAAGCGTAGAGTTCCAGCATCAGGCTGACTGTTTCAGTCCATAAATACTCTTCTTCAACTTGCAAACATAATGTGGTTTATCTGGATCTACATGCCCCTCTGGTTGTGCTAAAAATCTCAGAGTCTATTAATCCGTTGAAAAAATCAGTTTTCACATCCATCTGCTGTACTTCAAGATCATGTATATGGCTAATGGGAGTACAGATGTTATAGTAGAATGTCTAGCAACTGGAGAGAAACATTCATCATAGTCCACTCCTTAAGTTTGTGAGTAACCTTTAGTAACAAGTCTTGCCTTGAAACGATCGATCGAGCCATCAGCATTACGTTTGATTTTTAAAATCCAGCGTGAACCAACAAAATTTTTTCTTTACGCATTTAGAACAAGGAATCGGCACCAAAAATGAGCATAATGAAAATGAACAAAGTGTTGGCAAAAAGCAGAAGCAGAAGATGCAGAAGAACAAGGTTAATGCAAAGCCCTTGAGGAAAATGACTGGCTAACTCGTGCTGGTAAATTTTAGCATATGATTGAGCCTGTTAGCAAGTTAGGAAATGACATCTTAGCGTTAATCAAAGGAGCAACAGTTCCCAATGTTGAGCTATTTTTGGTATCTATGCAAGAGCTGGCAACTAAGGGTTCTCAAGAATGCCAGCAAGTACAAACAAATGCTAAAACGTGTTTTGAAACTATTCAAAGGAAAAAAGAAAAAATATCAGATCATGAACTTGATTATGTACCTGAGCATGATCCGGGAAGAAGAGGAATGAGCCTTTTTGAAAGTCAGAAGATGTACCTTGCAAACATTGGGCCTTATCAACCAAGACTTGCTGCCTACCCATTAAATCATGAAATCAAAACTGGGAAACAAAGGAAGTTTCCAAATAGTTGGTATGATGAATACCCAGATTTAGAGTACAGCCTACACAAAGATGCCGTCTATTGTTTCGTTTGCTCGCTGTTACCATAAAGACGCTGGTAGACCATCTGCAGACGATGCATGGGTTGTAACGGGGGTAAAAAAGTTGCACAAAATGGAATGCATTGGCACCAAAAAGTGACGAAAATTAGAGCAAAATTTTTCCAGTCAAAGCCACAGAGAATCCCTGAAGGATTTGCTCATTTCATGGATCCAAGCAATCAGGTTGACACCCCCCTTGACAAATCACGTAGAATAAATCTTATACAAGACCAGAGCAATGCAGCGTACAACAAACAGATTGTTGTTTTCCTCTTTGACATAGTCAGAGTTTTGGCCATTCAGGGCATTTCATTTCGCGGTCACCAACATGGTAAGGGCAACCTTTTGAAGACTATGCACTTTGTAAGTCGCTACTGTGGTCCCCTAAAGCACTGGTTAGATAAAACAAAGCTCAAGCGTCACCATGCTACGTATATGAGTTCCGAGATGCAGAATGAGATCATCAAAACATTAGGATATTTCACGCGGAACAGGGTCATACCTGATATCAACAATGCACTTGCATTCTCTATGATGGCTGACACGACAACAGACGCGAGTAACAAAGACCAGCTATCAGCTGTTATCGGATACGTCATTAAGCAAGAACCTGTGGAACGACTTCTGCGCTTGCCTACTTTGAGCGACAAAATTGGAGGAGGACATGCTACTGTCATGTTAAAGCCTTGAGTGAATACTTTCAGTCTTATGACTTTACATCAACTATGTCAGGAATTTATAAAGGCTGTCAAACAGAGTTAAACAAGAAGATGCAGGATCTTTTGCTTACATCCCTTGCCAGGCATACAGAGTAAACACCTTCGTAGAGCACAGTTGTACAGCAAGCAAGTTGGCAAAATCGATGTTTGATGTATTACAGCGCCTTTATGTTTTTCTCCTGTAGCACAAATCGTACCGAGCTATTAGAGAAGAAGTTCTATGAAATATCTGGTGCACTTAAACTAATCTTAAAGAATTTATCGCAGACAAGATGTGTTGTTCGATCAGAATACATAGACAGTGTGTGGATCTCACTTGAGAAACTATTGGCTTACTGGAGCCAAATGCTGATAGTAATTAAACAATGTGACAAGCGAGGAAGCAAGTATAATTCTAAAGAAAGTTCGTCAATTCGATTTCATTTGCAGTCTCAGCTTTATGTGCTTCATTATGCGTCCATGCAAAGTCCTAATTGCTCAACTTCAAGATGAAGGTTTAAATTTTCTGGATACCCTGTGGCTTGTTTTATCCACAAGATCGTCTTTAGAAAGAATACGAGGTGAAGAGGAAATAAACAATCATCTCATGGCAGCAACTGCAATGGCAGAGACATTTGGAATTGTATACCAGGAAGAATAGTTTGAACAATTTTATAGAAGAATTATTGCGCTCAAAAGAGTCGATGAACACCGTGAAAACTAAGCTCTCCAGTCTTTCGAGTAGTTTTGTAGAAAAAAGGCTTTTGCTTTCTATGATCATAGGCTGTAAAGAAAACTAGAGCCAGGTTTTTTTCAAAAAATTAAAGCCGTTTTCGATTTTGTTGCCACCAATGAGTTAGTCAACTGACGACAAAATGGCAGAGAGGTTAACGAAATTTCCAATGGTATGATTGGAAGTGTTAGTCTCCTTCCAGAGCTTTGTGTGTTAAGGGAAGAGAAAAGTGCAGATAAAGCTTAAAAAACTTCTCAGTCAAAGAAATAGCGCAGTATGTGCATTCAAAGAGGGCAATTTTCCAACTTGTAATTTAGCATATACACTGCTGCTTACTTCCCTGGCTACTGTTGCTAGTTACGAGAGAGGTTTTAGTGAACTGAAACCGGTGAAAACGAAGCTCTGCAGCACATTGCTTCAGGGTGGCTTAGAGACATTAATGATTATTGCATCCGAGAGTGGTTAAGCACGAGTTGGATCTGGCAAATGTTGTTGAGCATTGGATTAAACTGAAAAAAAGGAAGGATTCAACTTGCTTCGTAAAGAAATTGTATTCACAAACAGGTTTTAAAAAGCAATATGTACAAATTCTCCTAAATAACACATAGCCACTGTCATCAAAAAGAACCAAAAAGATGCATTTGAAGGCATCGATTACATATAACCAAGGATTTCGCTGTGAAGGCTCCTGAAGGCCCCCAGAATTGCAATGTAAGTAACTGCCTAGACAAAAAAATTGCTCTCATCGCATTCATTTTTTGCTAAAATAAAGTTCATTGGGCTGCAGGACGTAAAAGGGTAAAGAAATAATTAAAATTCTGTAAATGTTTTGATCTTAGTCTGCTATCGCTTGAAATCATAAAATGATATACAATATATGCCTTTAGGGGTCGTTAAAAAAGGATGTATCGGATATTTTGAACAATTGGTCCCCTAGCCCCCATGTAACGGTCTTTCAACGTTGATTTTACGATACGTGATGGATTCAGGGAGGGAACCCCAACCTCTTGAAATTTTTTGTAACGGCTTTTCACGAAAAAGGCCCAGAGCAACATACTCGCTCAAACCCCATGTACTTTTTGGATGATCATTTATTTGATTAATTCAACAACCGCTTACTCGGCAATCTAGCACCAGACATCCCCCAAGAAATTTTTCTAGCGCCGCCCTTGCCTTCTCTGCATAGTATTCAGCAAATTTCTTTGAAGTATATACTCCACCATTATCGCTTCGTATGATTTTAACGTTTCCTTTCCTTTGCAAGCAAAAACATCCAACTTCTTTATATGATGTCCAGTCTGGGTTTCAGTTAAGCCGGCAAACTCTCTGCATTTCGATAAAGCTTCATCTTTAATCTTCAAAGAGTAAACAGTGGTGTATCTTGAATGGTCATCTGTGAACATCAAATAGACGACTACCACCCAAACATTCAACTTGCATTGGACCACAAATGTCAGTGACTATAAGCTCTGTCTGAAGACTGTTTATGCATTTTCCAAAGCGCACACGATTCACAATTCTCCTCAAAAGAAACATTATCATCAACCTTCATACCAGAAACAAGATTTTTCTTCGCCATTCAATTAACATAATCATGATTAAAATGTCCCAATCTTCCACGCCATACTTTTGACGATGGTATATTTGATGCTTCTGATAGTTGAGCGAATTCTGGAGTATTTACTCTATACAACGTACCATCCAAAACATGCCCAACAGTAATTCTCTTACCACCTTGCACACAGAGCACTTCTCCTTATCAAACCAAACTTCTGCTCCGATCTGAGCCATAACTAGTACTGACAATAAATCTCTGTCAATTTTTGCACAAGCAGTACTTTATGTAAAGCGAGAAAATCATTATCAGAGCCATAACGTGTAGGAAGCCTTACTATCCCTTCACCTTGAGCCAATACAACTGCGCTATCACCCGAGTATATTTTCAATGAATGCTCATATTTCACAAGTCTAGCATGATACTTTTGTCAAATATCATGTGTCTTGTTGCTCCAGAATCAATAAACCATTCATTGGTTCGATTTTTTGTGCTCGACAATAATGCTATGTCTTCAAATTGAAACGATTTTTCATCTTCAAAGAAACTATTTTCTGTAATGTTTGAATGTTCATTTTTTGTACTGTTTTTTTTATTCTGTGGGCAGGTCTTTACAGATTGACCAAACTGATTGCATTTAAAACATCTAGGATGCTCACGTTGCTATTTCTCCGGAACTTCATTATATAAGAATGGTTTACCACCATGTGAGCCTCTACGAGGATTACCTCCTCTTTCACCACGTGCATGCCCGCTTCATCTGGTAAAGGTTGCACCTCTTTTGACAAACAAAGCACCGTCAGATGAATTTTCTTTCTCTTTTCTTTTCGATTGACAAACTCTTCAATCAGTAGTCCTTTAATATTATCCCACTCTATTACTTCGGCACTTCTTGCTTTTAAACTTGTTATAAAACTATCATATGACTCCAGTAAGCTTGTTAGCTACCAAGGATAACGGTAGCAAACTTCTTAGATGAAGTATCCTCTTCCATTTCACGCAACTGCTCAGCAAGGGAAGTCATATACGTAATATGCGACATTAAAACATCACCCTCCTTCATTCTTGCTGCATAAAATTTTCGATTCAAACGTAGTATTTATGTTATCGACACATCTTCAAGGCATTCTTCAAGGCAACTGTATCTGTGGGCCTCGGAGGTACTTCTTGCCTTTCTTGAGTAAAATCCCACATGCCACGTTCCATTAAAATTAGCTTCATGTTATATTTACATGACTGATACATGTTATATTTTTCCGTTCAACGACTCGATCTTTGTGATCTCCGTCATTTCTTTATGTCAAACGTTTTTTCATATTTAATACAAACAAAAATCGCGTCTGCCACAGCTGGTGTAGCCCATAAAAACTAAGTGCTCTGGACCCATAACCTGTTAAATTTTGGCAGACTTTCGCACAGAAAAAACATTTAAAACGATAACTAGGAACGAAAACAAGCCACATCCTTGCGGAAAACAAGTCAACATTTTAGTAAACAACTTTTTATGACAGCAATAACGGCAGCCTAATTTAATGTCCATTGTCTCTGTATACAGGGGTAACCCAAACTGTACGCATACACGGTTTTTTACAACAATCATCATTTTTCCAACAATATCATGCGGGGATTTCAGAAAAGGTGGATTATAACAGAATTGTACCATTGATTGCCAATGTTCTCCGGTGTTAAAACGTAAGTTCCATATTTAGGGCAGTAGCTGGATGCCTTCTCCTAGGAGAGGGTCCAGGGTGAATGTATCAAAATGGTGTGTTAATTATCTAAATTTCTCGCTTTGCATCTCTTGATAAAAAACTAGAGCCCTGTTTACACTACATAAACTAACCCGGGTTCGCCCCAAGTTAAAACTAACCTGGGTTAGATTTTCGTAGTGTAAACGCAAAGTAGCCAAGGTTTGTCTGAGGTCGAGTAAACCCATCGAGTCCGAGGTCGAACCTGGATTAGTTTGTTCAAAGTGTAGTGTAAACGCAAACCTGGGGGGAACCTGGGTTAATTTTTGTTAGACGCATGCGCACGGACATGCGCAACGAGTCAAATCGCGCCAGAATATAACCCGAACAAAACAAACTCGTTATTTTTTAGACCTTATCTAAATTTAATGTCCTCTTCCTTTATACATTTTTTGAACTCCTTGCAAATAAAATCAAAGGTATTCTTCTCATTCTAAAGTTTTGTAACCAATTATCATCAGAAAACTCTTTTCAACAATGTCATCCATTCAACCTTATTCTTTGGCCTAATCCAAACAGCTCTGGATATTGTTTTAGGCTTACAATCTTCTAGCTATACGTTTACTTCAAACTATTCCCACCCTAGCTTTCGTTTACACTACCAAATCGACAAACACGAATGGAAACGCGAGCCAACTAACCGTGGGCGAACTAGGGTTAGTTTAACCTGGGGCGAACCTGAGTTAGTTTATGTAGTGTAACCAAGATAAACCATTTTGAGAGAGCAGGTAGATTTAAGCAGGTACCACCAACAAACGAAAATACGTTACTGAAGCTGAACTCCATTCCTATGTTGTTAGTAAACTTAAATTAGGTTATAAAAATTTGGTTTACTTTTTATTTGGTTGCTTGTATTTCTAAGGGTCAATTTTCTTATTTATTGGCTTTTTCGAAATGTTTTTCAAATCTACAGTGTTATTTTTCAAAATTACTTAACAAATTTTTAGTACTTAATAGTTATTTTTCACAATGGACACTGAACTTAATCGAATTTAGACCGTCCCATGATGCAGGTGGAAGAATACCCCTTAATATAATTAGCCCATTCTAGGTTGATGAATGTTAGGTTTTTGTTAAAATCGCCCACAGTCTAATCACCACCATAAAAGAAATGGGGTTCTTTTCCGCTTTTGAATTTATTTTCCGTATTAGTCATACTGCTTTTGGTGCTGATTATTCCTGTTTTTTTGCTTGTGAATATGCACATCAATGTGAGTCTCGTGGGGACTTATTGACTGATTCAGGCTTGTAGCAGCTGCATTGCCAAATTGGACTTCTCTGGGTCCAGTTGTTGCTATTTACGTTCCAGAAATGCTAGGGGCATCACTTGCCTAATCCTTTCCTTCAATTTTATTTAATCAATTTGTGTTATTTAACAACTGACTTCAAAATTTAATACTTAAATAAATCAATTTTTTCATATCTTGGGCTTTGCCGTCTTAGCCGGCTTTTAATCTAAGGAAGGACGGGTGCACCGGCAGGGATTGCGGAGTGATCTGAAATTGGGGTGGGGGGCTAAAATTGGTTTTTTGGGCTTGCCTACAGAAAAGTCACGCATCATTAAGGAGCAAGGAAATGGCTATTTTGGAGCCATGCCTTCAAGTACACCCTACATTAGTAGTTGAATTTCCCCAGTACAAGTTAAACGAAGCACACCACGTAAAATATTTAAAGAAATATTGAAAAAAATATTATATAATTTGAAAAACATGAAACCGGAGTTGAGGTGATAAATTTTATTTCCCATTCTCTGCCCAGAAATCCAGAAATTCATCTGTTTGTTATGTTTTAGGGGGAATAAGCAAACGTCTTGAGCCGCGGCATCAACTGTCAATCACACGCCCTATGATGAGGAAAGTGCAGCATTGAAATCTGATTTTGTCAGAGTTATGGCCACTGGTGTAACGAAGCAGTGTGGAACCCTTAGTCAAAGTAGTGGTTTGGGGCCCCTATCATTTTGCAAATCAAGTTTACAGGCTGGGCCCGAAATTACCCTCAACTGCATAAATTTGTTACATGCAATTTTTAAACAACATTAACTAACACCAACATAACAATTATTAAGAAACGTTTAGAATTCTCACATAATTTCGCGGGGCCCCTAATGGGGCCCGATTGTTTGGGGGCCCTTAGTTTTGCGTTTCAAGGTGCACATCGTGCGTAACGCCACTGTTTATGGCTAAAAATTCTTATGGAGCTTTTACAACTTGAGTAAAAATTTTATGTTAGATTTTGTTTGGAGATGTGCCTCGCAGTTTCTGTTGATGCGTAGCGTTCGCGAATCAGAAATTGAAGATGGCGTTCGACGATCGATCAACTCGGAGTATGAGAATGGAAACTGACGAGGACCCACTAGATTCATTTTATTCGAATACAAATCTTAGAAGATGGAATTCATCTCCAATGATAAATAACAACGGAGAAGCTGATAGTGTTTATTCAACCGAAAGACCAAGAAGATCTGGGAGGACCAGAACCTTTTCAGCTTCGATGTACTACCGTCTTGCCGATTCTGATAGTGGACTCACAAATACAATTACTGTAAGTTCTCAATGTAATTTGTCAGACGCTGTTATTCACACCTTTACTCAAATATCCTCTAGCAACTTTGTTCTAGTATCAAGTTCTCTTTTTTGTAAATGCCCAGAGAGTTGTTGCTATAATTTTGTTGTGGTGGAGCAAAAAAAAAAACAGAGGACAGGTAGGCTGGATAGACAAGGCAAGTTCAGGTATAAACAGAGCTGGAAATTTTTTAATCTTTTCTGCAAAAGTAAGAGATTAGGCAAATCTTGTGCTAAAATCAAGAAAACTTTACCAAAGGATTTTTCTTTGTTAAGGAGAATTAGAAATTCATTGAAATATTTTTGAGGTGCCTACCTATGTACCTTGTTGTGAAAGGTCCCTGTCTCATTATATCTTCAACCACAGTTACCTTAAAGCTTGGAAAACTTATTTTCTGCATTGTGTAAATAAAGGTCCAACTTACGGAGTAAAGAAAGATTTCACAATTGATGTATTATGCTTTAAATTCATGCTAAGACCTGCATTTCCGAGGAACCTAAACCTACCTAGTTTGCCTTTCACATTGACATTGCAACATCCTTGTGGAAGATTTTTAAGGTGACAGTGGATATACCTTGTGATTAGGTCAGTGTGTTAACAAACTATCTGATTTGCCTTGATGGCTTATACAGTGCTTCAGATCACTGAGCCAGATTTTGGCATTTTGTAAGTTTGATTAAACAATCAAGTTTTTACCTACCACTGGATTAAAGAAATTCTAGCATATCTGGTATTTGGTATTCATTTGTCATTATCATTATAGTTTATTTATTAAATAATATACTTGAGACTATGAATTGTAAGTAGCAGGATTTAAGGTTGGCTTAATGCTGGTACAAGATTTGGCTGAATGATACCCTTATGGACAGTGCAAAATTTATTTTATTTCATAGCAGGTGGAAAATGCAATGGGGACAGTCCTTTTTTTGAAACTTCATAGACCAGGGTTGAAACATTTACTGTGCAAGTAAATAGAGGGCAATAACTTTTTAAGGAACTTAACATGAATTTGAACAAAACTGCAAATCATCAAAGCTGAGGAAGCATACAAGTGGAGCATGTATTTTCAAAAATGTAAAAATAATGCAGTCTATTCTGTTTCTTTGAGATTGACCAGAATTTAAGAAGAAAATAATCATTTGTTGTGTGGGGCAGGTATACCAGGCAGGTAAAGAAAGAGTGACAGGGTAGTAGGTTTTTTTATAAAAGATTGAAACAGCATCATCAGATTTTCCGAAAGACATCTCTTTCGCCACTGGTTCAGTTTAGTTTGGTTCAGTTTGGTTTGGTTCGGTTCAGTTCAGTTCTGTTCAGTTCATTTTCATGTTGTAGAGGAAATTTTGCACTGTCCTTTAGCCCAAAGCTATAACTTACAACTAAATTTTCATGCCTCATAAATTTAGATTGAATAATTAACTTTTCATTTGGTATTCATTAAACACGGCTTAAGGCTTAAATTCAATACGGGGTCAAGAATTTCAGAACTTCTAAGAAATTTGCATTCAATTTGAAGTATTTAAGCATACATTTATACTTTCATTTTCTCATTATTTTACCACTCTTTTTGCACACAATATAAAACTACTGTTTTGTAGCAAAAAGGATCAATTTTTTAACAATCAAAAATATATCTACTCATTAGGCTTTTAATCAAAATTTATTTAAAACAATGTAGGGCAGTTAAGTTTGCAGGCGCTATTGTCACTAAATTTAATGAAACAAAAACCCAAAACTATTGTGGAATTAACTATTAAAAGTTTTGTTAATTAGGAATTAAAATGTGTATTTGCTTCAACTTCAATTACACAAAATGAAGTAATCAGTTGAACACCTGTATAGTAAAATTGATCAGCAAGAGCTTCTGGAGTAAGGTCTTGATAAGAGGTTGCAGTAGTCATAATTTCATAATTAATTATGATAACAATAACCATGCGTATACAGATAGACTTTTTGAGCAAAGATAAATTTGCTGCAATCAACCTAATGTACCTTAAAAAAGTTATTTACAATATTAGTGTTTAAAGAAAGTGTTAGAAAGTTAAAATCCTTGCAGAAGATCCCTCAAACTTTGGTATTGTAATTCGTCACTCTTCATGCTGTTGGGAGCTCTGTTCAATACATTTTCACCCTAAAATTATTTTTTTTTGTCTTGCCTTAGTGTTTGGCAGTAATAGAATGTGGAATTGTTAAATAGATAGTCCTCTCCAAAAGCTTTGATATTGACATGCCTAAAACTATAAAAAGTGATTTTTCTGGTTTTACAGCCAAGAACTCTTAGCTTTCCTATATTTCCAGATATTTAACTTTTTCTAGGGATATCTTTTTTGGTTGAGCACTAGAAAACATTTAATGTTATTACTTGCTGAAAATCCAATCCAAATTTATTAGTTACCAGCTAATGTTTTTCCTAACATGAACATGAATTATTTTCTTTAAAGACGGATTTTGGTCAGCAAACCCATTCAAACGAGAATTTGAAACAAAGTTAAGAATGTACCTTGATGTAATTTATTGTTTCACCTGAAAGAGAAGGGGCACATTGTATGGTGTCAAGACCCAACAACTTTTATATTTAAGACTTTAGTTGGATCCATTTGCCGAAGAAGAATTGTAACATGAAATAAATTGATGATACAAGCATAAAGCAGCATGAAGGAGATTAGCTGCAAGAGGCAGACTAAATTTATCTAAAACTGGTGGACTGATCAATACTTTTGCATGATATAAATTTTGGGCAATTCAGACTTTATTGAAAGTTCAATAATTTTTTGTATTTTTCACAGACTTTAGTCTGCTAGTAAACTGTTCAATATTTGAGGACCAGTAGATCAAAAACAATTTGAATCATAAATTTTCTTTATTTTGTCTTTAATGCGAGTCTCATGCAATAGACTCTCTCAACCTTTTGAGTGAATTTTTTTCTAAATTTTGAACCTCATTTTCTTCCTTAGATAAAGGATTAGAGATTCATGTCTGTTAAATACTGTTTGAGTTTTCTGATGCTCTTTGCTCAGATCACAGGTGTAGCTGCCCTGTCATGTGTTTCCTCTGTTAGAAGTGAATAGTAAGCAACCTATTTTTCTATAGTTTTGTATATCCTTTGTTAATTATTGCATTCTTTTTTAAATAATGTTTCATGTTTTTCAGCCCATTGGATCTCCAGGATCTAGAGTTTCTCAGCTAAAGCAGGTATAATACTTTTTCTGCAACTACCATGAAATGCTAATTCATCTTGGGATTGTAGATTTCCCAGGTTTTTTCAGGGAAGTTTTTTTCTTTGTGGTGCCAAAGAAGATCCTTTATTGCTTGAAAAAACTTTCTTAGGTATAGCACACCTTCAGCAAGAACAAGACTCAGTAGAAAGGAAAAAGGACATCTCTGACTGAATAGTAAATAACTAACTGATGAATTGACTGATAAAGGTGAAAAACTACCTTTTGAGAAAGAAGCCTCTAACCTTTGGATTTGTTCTAGGATAATCAATGCATCTTATTCATGCATGGTTTATTCCTAAATTTTGTCAATACTAATGATATTAGACTCTTGCCTCATGAATATTGAAAAGCCAAGTGCACACAGGCATTTTCATTACCGGTAGCTGAGATTTATGTCAGAGTGTTTCACCATTGATTTTTGTTCCCAACATCCATTTTTCAGATCCAACATGTTAGACATTTTTGTCCTTGCCTTCCAATGAAAAACAAAAATTGCGCTTTGTGTACAATTCAAAAACAACTTTCTGGTAAGGTTGCGTTCACTAATGACATCAACCAAATTTTTGCCAGTTTTGACCCCCCCTCCTCCCCTCTTGTCAACCACTACCAGCCAACTACTACCACTACCCTCCCCCTGAGTTGACATTATTTTTAGTTGGTTTTCATTTCTTGAAAACTACAAATAATGTCTTTCTTGCTCATTCACCCAGAAGACCCCATTACACTATTTCAAGACATCACATAATCTGTTACTTAGCTTTAAAATTTCAAAGATAGGCAACAAGGGAATGTTATGAAAATCTTATGTTTTTGAAAGTCAGGTAAAGACATGTGGGAAAAGTCAGTTCAAAAGTTATACTTGTTAGCAATGATGTAGCTGTATAATATAATCTATATTTCTACTTTCTTTAATGACCTTATGTACCAATTTTTAGTGAAATTGATGCCAACTTTTGGGGCTCCCCCTCCCCCCAGTAACAGTTGACGTCAATTGTAAACTCCTTAGGGTTAGGGTTATGGTTAGGGTTGGGGTTAGGGTTAGGGTTGTACATTCATAGATTCAACTTCAGCCACACGACAATTTGGTCTTACTCAAATTCCCCACTGGTAAGGAAGAAAATATTCGTGGTAAACAGGACGGAAACGTCGATGATCAAAATAGTAGACAGATCAGTTAACTTTTGGAGAAAACGCCAATATGTATTCTCTGTTAACTCTCCAGAGTATGCTTGCAGCGTAAAGGAAATTGCTGCATTATCTGAAATAACAGCCGAGTTAGATACGTCAGTATTTTTAAGACCAAGTTGGCTTTATAGATTTGTCATGGTTTAACTAGTTTTTGTATGAGGTTAAACAATTGCTTGTTTACTTGTTATCAGCACATCGATGTTCCATCACTTTTGCCAGCTGATGAAAAGAACCAAATCTTCAAGGATCTTGAGTTTTGCTAGATACTACTTAGCCTATATACTACTGTGAAAATGAGAATGTGTGCATGCGTGCATGGCGAGGAAAAGCTATTCTAAGTTTATCTTGGCCGATTGTGAAGATTGCACGCTGAAGTTTACCTTTCATTAAGCGCATGGATTTGTTTTTTTTGTGAATAGAAAGCTATGAACCTATTGATGTTGGTAATCACCACTAGCGAGACAATCGATGGTCGATCGCGACTATTGCTACTTTCTAAATTTGTTTCCATGACTCCTGAAAAGGATAATTTTTTGCATGATGTTCTGGAGAGGGAGCTTTAGAAACTGCAACTGGTAGGATGTGTGCCTTTGTTTTCTATTCGTCTAACAGTGTTAAAACAACAGATAGTGGTCAAAAACAAAGGGAGAGAAATTACCAAATGCCGATCAAAAGCCGCGTTAGATGAGGTTGCGTGTGATAGGCTTTTTCTCGGGTGATTGACCAATCAGCGTCCAACCAAAAACTTTAAGCATTGGTAAAGAAAATTAGACATTGTTGAATCCGTTTTCTTAACATGCCTCATCGTAATTTTTAATCTAAGGTTCATCCTATAACTAGTAAACAACTCGACGATATTTCAACACATAACAAACAAGCTGTACACGCTGCCACGTGCAGCATGCGACATGCACCTACAAGCGCAACATGGGAATTAGCATAATATAACAACTTCCCTTTTTAAAAAGAAATAATATTTGCTAAATATTGTGTTCTAGGTTCTCTTTCACTGTAAGTGAGGGTTTAATTGTTCTCCTTGGCCTTGATAATATGTTGAAAGGAGATCGTTCATGTTCAAATGTTCTTGCATCGGGAACAGCTTCTTGGCAATGGAACTAGATGTATCCAGTTTCTTCTCAACGCAGATATTGTGTCTTAACAACGTGGACTGTTCGCTTTCTTCTGCATAATACCTTTTTCATCATAATTTGCTATTGCAACTGGTGTTCGTGTTGAAAATTTAGGTAGCAATATTGCTCTGTGTCTGTTGTTGAATTGTTGTTGTTATTGCACCCTTTGCTTTTTCTCATTTTTCTGCAATTTTTCCATGTCAGACCATCTGGGAACAATAGTCTCAGGAATTGCTGGAACAGTATTCCGCAACCTTCTACCCATTAACCATTCAGATGGTGAATAACCACTTCGCAAACGTGTTGTCCTGTATGCCAAAAATGCCTAATGGGATTTGTTGTTCTTTCTCCTTCTTTATAATGTTTTTGGTAGTTTGAACTGATCTCTCAACTTCTCCGTTGGATTGGGGAAATCTTGGCCTGCTTGGCACACGCTCAGTGTCCCACTGCATTGCAAAATGTGTACATTCTGCACAATCAAATGGAGGTCCACTATCAGATCTTAATTTTTCTGGAATTCCATATCGGGCAAATGTTTTTTTCAATGCATAAATGACAGCATCAGCTTTCTTTGATTTCTGCATAGCTACTGCTTCCATTAATCATGAGAGATAATCCATAATTAACAAATAACCCTTCCCTTTGAATAGAAACACCTGGAAAATATGGAGGGAATCAAGGGTTCAGGTGGATTAACCTTCATTTTCCAGACAACCTCGACTGCCCTGGATCATGTCCTGAATTTCCCTTCTTAATCCAGGCCACTAGACAGAATTTTTAGCACGGGCTCTACATTTTAATATGCCTTGATACCCTTGGTGTATTTTTTCCAATACCGCCAATCTCAATGATGATGGTATTAGAATTCTGGTTTCGAATAAGAATAAGGTTTCGAACAACAGAAAGCTCACACCATTGAGGGAAATTTCGTCACAAAGAGAAATGTAATATTGGAAAGAGCCCGATTCAACATGTTGACAGGAGTCTAAAACGAAGAGTTTCAGATGGATTCGAAGTTTCGAGCGTTTCAGAGCTCAGGCCTCGGATCTCAATAAACGATATTAAGAAAGAAATGTCATATTTGAACTTCAGTGAAATCATTCAAAATCAGTCAGGGTGGAGCTAGGGTCAGACGATTTTGGGGGGGGGGGGGCAAACAGTTCTGAAATAGAAATTCAGCTCGTAAATGTGGAAATGGTGTTTCTGCCATCTTATTAATAAAATTGGCTGACGTTTTACGTGACGCACGAATCTTGATAAATGGCTTCTACTATCTTATTGTGTCGTTTTGAGGAGAAAACTTTAACTTTCTTTCAAGAGTTTATTAAATGGGCTACTGATTCCGTTTGGTGGTTACACAGTGAGCATTTCTTCTCATAATCTTTATTCCAAAAATTTATCAGCTGGTCACGGGGTATTTCACCCGTCCACCCGTAGCAAGCTTCCATCCGTAGCAGATTTGATGTTAAATTTTCCGATCAATGACATTTGTTTCTATGAGGTTCCCTTGGAACCGGAGTTCTGAGCACTCTGCTACATCCAGTTTTTCAAACTTTCACTCGATCCCTTGGGAATAGAGCATGTAATTATAAAATTGGTATTATATATCATTTCATAATTAACAGACTGCAACACTTCCAAAGTCAAACAGGTGTCGCAAAAGCGAAATGCATAATGGAGGCTGGAGAATATCATAGCAGCCATGCTTGACGCCAAAAAAAACTAACTGGAGCGCAAAAATTGATATGGATTTACTTATTTGTAGAGAAATAGCCAAAAAAAACACCCATACAAAAGATGACTGTCCACACAAGCCAAATGGTCGAAAGATTGGAGTAAAGCTCACAAAAATGTATTGTAGTAAGGTCTAAAGTCACATCGATCGTGCAAAATTTGATACCAGCATGAAATTATCCAGACATATGTAGTTTTAGCCTAAGAAAACGATGCGAAACAAACCCAAGCTGTAAAATGCCCCTAAAAGCTATTTTTAGAACAGGGGGCTCATTTCCAGTCCTCAAACTGATAAGACTGATTTTGCAACCAATTAATACCTCTATGCCCATGAAAATTAGTATTCGTATACAATTTGATGCGTATAATACGATTACATTTATAACAAGTTCATTAAGTACCCCCTTTTCTATTTTTAGAACAGGGTCCTTGGTCCCAGTCCTCAAATTGATAGGACTGAATTTGCAAACAAGTAATACGTCTATGCCCGTGAAAATTAGTATTCTTATACAATTTGATACGTACAATACGATGAATTTGATAACAAGTTCATAAAGTACCCCTATTTTCTATTTTTAGGGGCTCTGTTCCCGTCCTCAAACTGATAGGACGGAATTTGCAACCAAGTAATACATCTAAACCCGTAAAATCTAGTATTTACATTTATACAATCTGATGTGTGCAATAAGATGCAGTTCGTAAATTACCCCATTTTCTATTTTTAGAACAGGGGCTGGTTCCCAGTCCTAAAACTGATTTGACTGATTTTGCAACCATGAGTACCTGCATACCTGAAACATTGAATATTAATAAACAACTTGATGCATGCAATGCGATGAAATGCACACCAAGGTCATTATTTATACACATTCTTTTTAAGCGTGTGTAACGAAACAAAAATTAAGTGATTAAAATAAGAAATATGGAGTAATGGCAGCTACATCCCACAGTGGTCCATTTAGCCCTGGAAATAGTATAGAAATACGTGCGTTGAATACACCAGTGTGAGAGTATAGAGGCTAAAAGATATGAGCACCCCGGTGAAGGATGTGTAGAGAGTAGGAAAATGAGAGTGTTAAATATATGGTGCATGCAGGCTCTAGGCCACTCGTGTGAGAGAGTATGGAAAAAGAAGTACGACTCCTCAGCTGCCACCTATGATCAATGTTTCGTGGGTTTAAGGACAGTACGTTATAGATCACAGTACCCCAAGCATCCTTTTGGGATACCATCGTACTAGTTGGAGAGTGGTGTGGATGGAAAAAAAATTGCATGAGATAGAGCAAGTCGGAAAGAAGGTAGTAAGGTGGGAGCAATTAGAGCAACTAGTACCCCCTGTGCCTAAAATTATGCACATATTTTCATGCACTACCTGGAACAACATATTCTTTCTACAGCCCCAAGGGGCAAAAACCTTTTCTTTGGGTCCGCTACATTGATGATATTTAGGTTATCTGGGAAAGGGATATCCAAGCTCTTAATAATTTCTACTCCCATATGAATTTTCACTGCATAAGATTATGCAATTTGAAATGTTTCATTCCACCGAAAGAATTCCCTTTTTGGACACACTAACAATTCTAGGCCAAAAGGGCTCTACCACCACAACTATTTACAAGAATCCCACCGATATCTGTGTATTATTACATGCACAATCATTCCAACCCCTAATTGCAAAAGGGGTATTATCTAGTGCCAGGACTTATGCTACAGAAGAATTATTTCGGATGATACTGAATTAGAGAACCAACTAAAACACTTTCTTCTATCCTTTATCTCTAGGTGTTACAATCTCTCTATGATTTTACCTATTTTCGACAAGGTTATGAGCATTGTAAGATATTTTCTACTATATCCATATTTTATTGTATTTTATTAAACCTCGCATACATATGTGCACGTGCGCAATGTTAGAAAAAGTTTTATGTGGGTGTGCGAGTACATGAGCATTACTTGTTCTATTGGTCCCCACCTTACTACCTTCCTTCCGACTGGCAGTATCTCATGTCAATTTCTTTTCCATCCACACCACTCTCCAACTAGTACGATGGTATCCTAAAGGATGCTGGGGGTACTGTGATCTATAACGTACTGTCCTTAAACCCACGAAACGTTGATCATAGGTGGCAGCTGAGGAGTCGTACTACTTTTTCCATACTCTCTCACACGAGTGGCCTAGAGCCTACACACACATACACCATATATTCAACACTCTCATTTTCCTACTCTCTACACATCCTTCACCGGGGTGCTCATATCTTTTAGCCTCTATACTCTCACACTGGTGTATTCAACGCACGTATTTCTGTACTCTATTTCCAGGGCTAAATGGACCACTGTGGGATGTAGCTGCCATTACTCCATATTTCTTATTTTATTCACTTAATTTTTGTTTCTTACCCACGCTTAAAAAGAATGTGTATAAATAATGAACTTGGTGTGCATTTCATCGCATTGCATGCATCAAGTTGTTTATTAATATTCAATGTTTCAGGTATGCAGGTACTCATGGTTGCAAAATCAGTCAAATCAGTTTTAGGACTGGGAACCAGCCCCTGTTCTAAAAATAGAAAATGGGGTAATTTACGAACTGCATCGTATTGCACACATCAGATTGTATAAATGTAAATACTAGATTTCACAGGTATAGATGTATTACTTGGTTGGAAATTCCGTCCTATCAGTTTGAGGACTGGAACAGAGCCCCTGTTCTAAAAATAGAAAATAGGGGTATTTTATGAACTTGTTATCAATTTCATCGTATTGTACGTATCAAATTGTATAAGATTAATAATTTTCACAGATATAGAGGTACTACTTGGTTGCAAATTCAGACATATCAGTTTGAGGACTGGACCAAGCCTCCTGTTCTTTAAAGTGAATATGAAGTACTTAACGAACTTGTTATAAATTTCATCGTATTGTACGTATCAAATTGTATAAGATTAATAATTTTCACAGATATAGAGGTACTACTTGGTTGCAAATTCAGACATATCAGTTTGAGGACTGGACCAAGCCTCCTGTTCTTTAAAGTGAATATGAAGTACTTAACGAACTTGTTATAAATTTCAGCGTATTGTACGTATCAAATTGTATAAGAATAATAATTTTCACAGATATAGAGGTATTAATTGGTTGCAAAGTCAGACCTATCAGTTTGAGGACTGGGACCAAGGCCCCTGTTCTAAAAATAGAAAATTGGGGTACTTTATGAACTTATTATCAATTTCATCGTATTGTACGCATCAAATTGTATATGAATACTAATTTTCACGGGCATGGAGGTATTACTTGTTTGTAAATTCAGTCCTATCAATTTGAGGACTGGGACCAAGGCCCCTGTTCTAAAAATAGAAAAGGGGGTACTTAATGAACTTGTTATCAATTTCATCGTATTGTACGCATCAAATTGTATAAGAATACTAACTTTCACAGATAGACAGGTACTACTTGGTTGCAAATTCAGTCCTATCAATTTGAGGACTGGGACCTAGGCCCCTGTTCTAAAAATAGAAAAGGGGGTACTTAATGAACTTGTTATAAATTTATTTGTATTGTACGCATCAAATTGTATACGAATACTAATTTTCAAGGGCATAGAGGTATTAATTTGTTGCAAACTCAGTCTTATCAGTTTGAGGACTGGAAATGAGCCCCCTGTTCTAAAAATAGCTTTTAGGGGCATTTTACAGCTTGGGTCTGTTTCGCATCGTTTTCTACGGCTGAAACTACATATGTAAGGAAAGTTTCATGCTGGTATCAAATTTTGCACGATTGATGTGTAAAATTGTATTAACAGAACGAACTATTGGAAAGAACTTGGCTACTCAAATTTAAGCAAAACACAAAAGAATTTGAGAGACAAACTTCACGCATCGAGAAGACAAGGATAACAGATATTCAGACAATACGAAATGAGGTAATTAAACAAAGGGAAGATGCAATAGAATACAATGCTACATTTAATGCCAAAGACAGTGAGCAAAGTGGCATTGTAGAAATAATAAGAATCTGTCAAGTTCTTTTAGAGAGATTTTAAAGAACATCCAGTCAGAAAATTTGAGTTGACAAAATTGACAAGAATTGACAAAATTTGGAACCAAGCAAACCTTACAGAAGGAAATTTTGAAGATTTCCGGTCTAAAATTTGAAACTAAGAACCGAAAGTGAATTCGGGAGCAAATTGGATTGAAGAAGTTGAGCAAGCTATCAACCAGACAACAATAGCTGGTGATGATGAAATTGTAAATATTACAAAAGGAAAATTCACACAGAAGCTTGTCCAAAAAAAAAACGGTCAAGACAAAGTTATGAATTACTGGCTCAAAGCATTTACAGCTACACATGAGGGTACATCTGTAGCAAAAACAGTATTGATAAATAATCATAAAAAATATCATCCAACGATTGTACGAAGAAAGAGTTAGAAACCATATCTCGTGAGGATTCTACAAAGTGTCAATATTAGATAAAGAAGAAGCGCAGGAACACTCTTCAAAGCTGAAACAAATCCCAGATAGATTTTTTTAACAAATAAATCAATCAGACAGCAGTTACTACCTACCAAGGCATACTTGAAGCATAAATCGAAGACGCGATATGCAATCTATGTAGACAAGCAGAAGAAACAGTTGCTTATGTGCTATGCTCCTGCGCAGCAATAACACAAAACTCTATACGACAAGACATGATAGAATGTTAAGAACCGTGTACCATCTGATACGAGAAAAGTTTTCATTTGATGAAAGTAACAGCTGAGTCCCATGGTACAAGCAAGCAATGCCTCTTGCCAGCATTAAAAATGAACGAGCCAAAATTTTGTTGGTCATAACTAAGCACTAGACAAATGACCAAGCAACAACGCTATCAAGCCTGGCATGATCATTATTGACAAAGAAGCGAGAAATATCTTATTAATAAAAGGAACTATAAGTGCACACTGATGCATTCAAAAAATTGAAAAAGAAATGCAAAATATGTACACTGAGATGATAAAGTCATTGGAGTGTTTGACTTCTGGTTACGCAGTTAACCAACTAAATATTGTATTTAACTTTTTTGGCTGTTATGGCAAGGAATTAGAAAACCAAATTAAAGGTCTGTGCCAAAACGAGAAGAAGACGAAACTAGTAATCGAACAATGTCAGAAATGGGTACTTTTCAAATTTTGAATTTTGATCATGGTTACTACGGAATTTTGAGTTTTGGTTTTTTATGGAAGGAGATAAAAGGATGAAAAATCATATTTTACTTACAAATATTGAAAAAAATTTATTTCATTCAAGAACAGTGAATAAAACAGTGCAAAATAAAAAAACCTGCCCAGGCATTTGCCATCAGCATAAAGGACATTATAAAATTGTATCAGAAACACTTTTACAATGGAACTTTTCATTTATATAAAATCTAAAATACAATAACAAATCTCACTTTTACAACACAATTTGTAATAGCTTTTGTTTACAATAAAAAGTCAATAACAAGTGTAAAAAGATCAAACTGAGAAAAAAAAATAAATTCAAGATGGGAAAGCTCTAAGTTTGTCCATGTCTTATTTCGAAAACAGAAGCTGAAGTAAGTGGTATGAATACAGATTGTTGAGAGTTTAGAGTTGAGATAGTTTTTGTGTTGTTTGTCAATACCAAGGGAGTCGCACATCTTAGGAAAAGATTCGCAGTTGTTGCTAAAGATACCTAGAGCACTGATAGACAGATTAACAAACATGACTGATTTGAAATGTTTCTTTAGATCAGTAATGAGGATAGCATGTTTATCATGATTCCTCGTTGCATTTATCTATCCAAATGGATTGTATTATTTCAGTTACGAATGACCGAAGGAATGGGCAAGGTTTGAAGCTGATGATGGATATCTTATCCAGAGGGTAGGGAGAAGTAAAACCTTTCAAACGACGGATGATGGATGTGATAGTGTGGTAAGAAGGGGGCTCTGTGGAGAATGCGTGAACGGGTTCTTTGAAAATGGGTATCAACGAGAAAATGATGCATCGTTTTTTAGGAGCTGGAGCAGAGCACGTTTTTAGAAAATATTCTGTATAAGTTCTTACGTTTGATTCCTTGTATTTTGCTGCAAAGTCCTTGCTTGCGCTTTCGATAGTTTCGCAAAAGTGTAGAAAGTAATCGTAAATTGTTTCATTTATTGATTTTATGACTTCGTCGATTGGCTTAGCATCGAGTGAAATATTAGAAAAGACAGAATGGAAGTCCTTTTTTACTAAAAGCAATTCCTCGTCAGAAGTATGCAAGCAAATTCCCGGTTTGATTTGAAAATAATCTTCAGAAGGCACTTCGGGGCGATTGTCGGTCTCAAGGTGGTACTCCTCATCATAATCAAGCAGCTGCTGATCTCCAGAGTCATTAATTACTCTGCAGCTCCTCTGAAGAATGAGGAGTCCTTTAACCCATTGCAATTCTTGTCATCCGAAATTTTCCAACATTGATGATTAGCAACGGCTTACATTTCGTCTAAAATTACTCAAATTATTTCTGAGCGATTTTAAATAAGTATATACATTGTACTTCAAATTGTTATAACTAACTGTATTTTTGATTTATTTGAGCAATTTTTTTAATTGTTTTAAACAGGAGGAAAGCATCGATGAGATGACCCGAGAAGTATTAAGTGAAAGGTAACTAAAAATAATTTGATAAGTAGTATTTTCGAATGTCGATGCCGCTAGGTATCATTGAAAATTTTGTAAGCCACATTCTGTATACATGCAGAATTCGAACCCTTGATTTTACTGGGTGGATTGATCATGGCACACCATCACTATACAATAATTCAATGAAATAATTCTCCTATTTGTTACTTTTTCTAAATGTTATTTATCCCGATGAAAGAGACATTTCTTGTAATATAGGTTTGAATTTATTTTATGTTTCACCCGCCATTTCTCAGAAATTTTCTAATTTGTGCAAATGGTCTGCCTTTCCGTGACAGAATGGAACTATTCATAAAACAAAACTACCTATCAGTTACATTGAAAGAACTGAAAAGATTTCAATTAAACAGTTTGTTTATTAAGGCAACAATTAAATGCAAAGCTTTCCCATTGAAAGCTAAGGAGCAGCCCTTATCAAACCAGTTAGTTGCATTTCTTAACTTAAAGTAGCGAATATAACTGTTCAATGACTGAAGCTTCATTGCAACTCTATCTGTCAATTTCATTCATACGATTTACCTTACCTTAAATATTATTTCTGCTTCTTTTTGCCATTATTCAAGGTAGATATCCGCAAATCGCTCGCATCGGTTTACATCGCTCTGATAAAATATTTTCATGTGGCCATTTTTTCTTTTCTTAATCATAAAGCACAGGGGCTCTAGCGTGTAGTTGGTATCAGCATCAATTTCTGCCACAATGCATCTTGACAGTCATAACGTTATAGTAGCAAGCATATTTTGACCTTTGTTATTAAACAGGCTGCTTTTTAAGTACGGGTATCGCCACTTTAAAAGAAATGTACTCTGTACATTCTGCAGGCGGTCCTTTATCTTTTATGAAAGAAAGTTTGAGTCTTTCTTGTCGTTTTTCGGTGATGCCGTTGACCTTATAGGGATTTTTATCAACTCCAATAAGACTAGTTGATTTCACGACTTTATTTTCACGGGCCATTTTAACCATTTTATTGTGTGATTGTTTAACTAGCATGCAATCAGTATCTACATTGATGCAGAGTATATCATGCTATATAGCTTTAAAATCCTAATCTTCTATAACATTTTTGCTATTAATCTTTTCGCATTGCAGGAATGTGACTTCGGAGATTCAGTTGAGTCAAAGCTGGGGAGGAATGAGTCTAATGGTAACTTCTAGAACTATATCTTTAAATGAGTCGACTCTACTGATATATTATTTAACTCAGTATTTGCTTATGATCTTAGCATGTCCTCTAACTGTTTCCTATTTCCAGGTTTTGCTGACAATCTGTTACTTACTAGTACTGCTTTTATAGTTTAGTAAAGTCTGCCTGACTTTGATAATGCTACGATTCATAATATACATTTAATGTTCTAGGCCGAAAAGTCGTTTGATTTAACTGATGAAAGACGAGTCAACAATGAAGAGGCGGGTAGTGCCTTTTCTTCTCCGATAGCTTCAACGTCACCCATTCGGATATCATGCGAACATAGAGTATGTATGAGTGGCCAGACTACCGTTAATTACATAATTCCGGTTACTGCCTTGTAGGCTGTTTCAGCTTGTTGCAATTGATGTTCGAGAGTTTACAAAATGTAATCTCAGCATAACCAGTAAAATTATAGCATTTAAAAACGTTTCGTGGTCATTATGCTGTGCCGTTTCGCGTAGTGATAGAATACTAAATCTATGCTATCTTTTCTGTACATTGCATGATTTTTATACAAAATATTCTATCATTCTTTTAACATTACACAGCATTATTTGAAAACGTGTAATATAATATTTAAGGATGTATAGAACGATCTTCTAGGAGTTTGTGTTAATCCTTGCTCGGACCAAGTTTTGATTTTGAATTTGATCACTGTAAGGGATTTTTGAAAAATTTTTGAAATAGCAGCCAAGTTTTGCGGAAAAGCAGTGTATTGTTGCCAAGCCACATGTGATAGTTTTGAGTTTAAGAAGAGAAAAATCGGTAGAGCACTCTAGGTTACACTGTTTTTTATTTTACCATAACTTTTTCTTTCCTAAAAGCTGGATTTTTGGTCATGATGAGTTACAAGTTTCTCTGGTGCATGTGTATTTGTCTGTTCTTTTCCAACTGACCTTTAAAACTGGATTCAAAGTTCTTATAAGTAGAGCTGAGTTTTTCATTTGTCTGATAAAATTGTCGTCTTTGGAACATCCAAGCTAAATGACAAAATTGAAAATTACTGCTTTGGCTTAGGTTCCCATTAGACTCCTTAATGTGGTGGCTAGATCTATGAAGACGGTGAAATGTGAGAGAACATAAAGCGTACTGCTGGTCTTTTAACTATAGCAAAACCTGGCAAACTTTCCTCAATACTAGTTTAAACGGATGCATTACCATACTGGATGGTAAAAGGTACGTCTAGAGGGACATATAAAACCAAAAGTGGCATTTATCTTCATTTAGCTTAAGGGAGTTGTCCGCGAATCATTTTATAACTCCGAGATTATGTCTATCTTTACTACCACATGTTGTAAACTTTTATCACATTTTAAAAGGAAGGTATCATCAGCATGATTACTTATCTCATTCACACCAAAAGAAAATAATAAACCGTTCAGATGGATGTTAAAAGTGGAGGTCCTAAACATCCTTATTCAATTTTGCTTTGAACTAAACAAACCATTCATTTTTAACTCGTTGCTGTTTTTCATTTAATAACTGTGCAAAAAGGCCACTGCATCATGGTTGAAATCGCAAGCATTTAGTTTAGAGATAGCATATCATCATTGATCAAAAGCATTGGTAAAATGATTAGAGGCAGCCCTAGCTTTTCCTCCAATGTGTAGATACATTTTACATTGTCAATAAATCGAAATCAGACATATTATGCATTGTATCCTTGTTGAAACCCTATTTACTTATATATATATATATATAGGTTTCTAGAAAATTGAAAAATCTCTATTGTACATATTTTGGTGTTATAGATTATTGCTTATATGGTCAAAGAGCTGACCAAAGAATTATAAATGAGCAGAAATCCTATTGTAAAACTGTCTACGCATGTAAGGAAAATATTTATAGAATTTTGAGGGTCAGTTTGCCCGACTAATTTATGCAGGTGAAACCAGCCCATTGCATACTACAGCTTATCTCTCTTTCGTCAGTCAATCATTTAAAGAGTAGAAGACCCTAAATGGAAAGAACAGCATTATTAGGTCATGACGTGTCTTCAACTCATAGGCAATTCAAATACAAAAAGGTTATTTAGATAAAATACAATGGCTCAGCTGATAAAGAATTTGAAATGAAATTTAGACAAGTTGAACAAGCATCTTGTATCTGATATGGTTCTCTTTAAGCATGCATGATTTATGTATTGGAACAAATAAGTTTATGCAATGCAATGATTTTTAATTGTTTTATTTTACCAAATAGGCGACAGTGATATTTAGAAGGGAACTAACAGTTGCAATTGCACTCCCTGACATGGTTCTTCTTGGAGGGCTGCTATATTTATGTGGTCGTTCAGTCAATTTCCCACTATTTTCTTGCTTCTTATATGGTTCTTTCGTGGCTGCTGGACAATTATACAGGATTTTACACGACAATTTTCAGGTCATCGTTAGATAAAGGTGAAACCTCAGTGATAATTGAATTGAATCAAGAAGAAATTCAGAGTAGATGGTATATCGGGGTGTAGAATATGACCTAGATTGATGCTAAACTGGTTTAAAGAATTTGTCCAAAAGTTCAAAGCAGAATTATGACTTCAATTTCAACTGCGTTTGCGTAAAACTGTTCCTACTGATTGGTTTGTTTTAGAAAGAGAATTGCAAGAGCAACTGAAAGTTTTACACGGAGCCTCTTTTGTTTAGTAACATTATGGTCAAATAAAATTTTGATGATAGAGCATATCTGCCTGGTAAAGAGCATGTTGATGTTTCGTTGCATTCTTTTCCTTTCAGCTTTCCCGTGCAAGAAGCTTGACGCCTAGTCCTGGACCAACCCCCATTAGCCCGAGATGTAGAACGATAAGGTATTTGTGAAGTTTCCATCTAAGAGCCATTTCGATTTGTATCTCAAACTTAAAAGTTTACACATGAATAAGGCTTTTAGTTGGTAAATATTGAATCCTAAGCCCTCTGAGCTCATCTATTCAAGAAGATGGTGCTCCGACATAGTACCTGTTAGGTTCTTTATAAATGTTTGGTGCTGATGCAAAACTCGCCATTTACAATGCGAGAAACAGAAACAAACGGGGAGAATAAGACAACATGTTCATAAAGGCATCAGCACCTTCTACTGATAGACAACATCTATCTCCAATATATATATATGTAATACAATGCCCTTATAGAATGTGATAAGGCCATTGTCATCTTCGAATTTCGGGAAAAAATCCTGATTTATGTAAACTGATATATCCTTCCTCATTTGAGTTATTTGTTCAACCAATTGAGAGGCTAGTAGGCGCAGATTGACCGTAAAATAAATAAAAAAAGACATTATTTCTCTCATCACGTTGTTTTAATCTGCTTCTCATTCATCTCCGTTCATCTCCCGTCAATATTCGATACTTCATGTTTGCAAATTAGGAGAAAATCTATTTTAAGCAAATATTTTTCCATTGAAACTAATTCCTTTGGTCTTTGATATTATCATACTTAAAATTGCATTTTCTTCTTGAAATAAAATCTTTGCTTTAAAAAATCAGTGACAAACTGATGATTTGTTATTTTAGTGAGCCTGAAATGGTTGTAGAAACAACGATCAATTAAACTCTCGATTGATGTAAACGATGATTTTATCACGAGTTTTTCTTTTTTTCAACAGGCGAAGTCTCAGTCCAAATGGCTTGAGACCCAGCGTATTTATGTCAAAACGTAAAAGTAAGTTACTTTATAAAGTATTCTATTTTTATATCTCATACCTTCCATTCCAATATAACGGTCAATCGATGTGCACGGGCTACTATCATAATACTCTTGATCTTTAACATACATAATGATAACAATATCAAGTAACCACACCTCAAGCATAGTAACAGAGACCAATGTATTTTATATAACAGCTAGCTAAAATCATTGCATTTATGTTGAGTACCTTCTAAATATACCACAGTTTATTACAGAACCTTTTGTGAAGCGTATTTCACCGCTTTGGTGATGAAGTTTTCAATCATCTTGAAAAACATATTGTGGAGTTTGTTTATGACATCATGTTTGTTTTTTCTAACCACTGAAATTGTATGCTTATTTGGTTTCTTAGGTTTTTTTTAGCCTAATAGCAGGAAGCAAAACAGGGAAGTATTCAGGGTAGGTCCACTGGGTCCTAGGACTCATTTGAGTGTGCTGCAGAAACTTGATTAAACAAAGATTTTGAAATAATATGATCTCGATTTGTCATAACAGACACTAAAACTTTAGCCTGCGCGCAGGCTCACTATTCCAAGGAAAAATTGGAATAATGCTTCCGCGCTCAGGCTAGTGAAACTCGAGAAACTCGACATTTGACCGTCTGTGACGCATTGTACTTGTCGAGCCTTTCGTTTTCAAATCTTTTGTCCCTTTTTGAGTCTATTTCTTGTGCTTTACGATCTTGCTGCATAATGGCCAATATGTATAAACAACATGTCATTAACTACTATCACATAGCGCTCTTAACAAAAGATCCCATGAGATATTTTTATATGTATTATAATCTGCTTCGAATTGAAATCAAATCAAGTGGACCCAGCCTCTGTTCAGCATTCCGCAGAGGCCGAGCCCATCTGATGCTAAATGTGGAAACTATTGCGGAGCATTATGCAGAGGCTCAGTCCAGAGAATGTTCAGTGTGGATTGAAAGGAAACTGTGATTGTGCAGACCCTGTGTGTTTTCACAGCTATTATAGATATGACAAAGCTTCTGAATCAAGGGTAGGCAATTCAAAAGCGTGTGCTTTAGGTTATTTCTTAGTTAGATTCGATACTGATCTAGAACAAGAGTGTAAGCACACGGATGAGAAACTTTTATTGATAATTTTGCTCATTTTCTCAACATGAAGAAGTAAATCAATTGCACCTGATTTAATTTAAGGGATTTTTGATAAAAGGGCAATTTCATTGAAAAAGGGCATGGTGCTATAATTATCTGGGGCTCCGCCCTGGACCTAAACCTATGGACCTGGACCCCCTTAGCATTTTCCCTGGATCCACCGCAGTTGCAGTTGGGCTGGGGGCCAGGCTCCCCCCTCAGTGGGTATTTTGAGGGGGCGCCAGAACGAAGAAGGGGCGCAAAAATGATAGAATGGAAAATTAATTTCCATTAGCTAATATAAAGTGTATGCATTCTCTAGCCCATGCCATATATTGAATATTTTTCATATTAAATTGACTATTTATTCACCCAGATTTAAGGATTCATTGGAAACAAGGTCACCATATGTAAATCAGCTAATAAATTTGGATCTGTCATCTATGACAAACAAAATAATGACCAAACTTTGTCCCGACAGCCTGCAGAACATATTTTTTGAAAGGTCTTACATTTGTAAATATAACACGAGGAACAAAAGAGACCTCCATTTTCCAAAGCTCAGGCTAGTAGCCCAGACCTACGATGGTGCGTCCAATATGAATGGATTCTATAACGGCTTGCAGGCCATCATAAAAGAGAAGATTTGGAGTCATCTCGTCTATGTCCATTGCTATGCCCACACGTTAAATTTGGTCCTGGTTGATTCAGCTAGTGTTGCCCTTAATGTTATAAGTCTGCTCAGCAACCTTGAAAAGCTTTATGTTTTGCTCAGTAACTACCAAATGCTGCATTAACTATTCGAGTCAGCTCAAAAAATAACAGCTCCAAGTTTTTTATGTAAAACGTCTAAATACCGTTCGTTGGAACGCCAGAGAACTTTTTGTGAAGATATTTCTCTTGAGCTTTGACAGCATTTTTAAAGTGCTGCAGACTGGTGCTGAGAATAGATCATTTGAGGAAAATCAGCGAGCAACAGCGCAAGGACTCTCTTTGATTTTCCAAACGAAGCAAATTTTTGTAACGACCTGCCTTTTTAGAGAAATCTTTGCGATGACTGGCTCTCTCGGTCGATATTTGCAGAGTATTGACGTCCACTTTGGCAAAGCAATTGATATAGTTGATGGTTCAATTGAAAAATCAGGAAAATGCGAGATAGAGCTGAGAAAATTCTTCAAATAGAACGGAACGTTACGCTTTCTATTTCTTGTTGATGGTTCTGTTTCTTTAGGCTTCTGTGAAACAGCGCTTTGAAAGCAATCGACCATTACTAAAGTCGTTTGCATTGTTTGCACCATGCCACTTTCAGACCAGTTAGCCAGATGCATGGCAGCCCGTGCTCTTCAAGCCGATATCACTACATTTTGTGTAGCGTACCAAATGGGTGCATTCAGATGTGCTGATGAATTATTTAGCTTTGCAACGATATTTGGTAAATTCAATCACTCTAAAGTAACAGAAACAGACAAAGCTGAAGATTGTGAAAGTGTAGATGGTGAAAATGATGATGCTGATGAAGGATATTGTAATGCGAAAGTTTATGATGAAAAAGAAGACTCTTTCTATAATCTTTTTGTGAATAAGATGTCAACAGAAAAGGATTTAAAAAAGATTTCTTCTTTCATTGATGCCTTGAGGGTTTGTTTGTATGCAGAGTACCATTTTGTTTATGCGTTGCGCCAAGTTTATATAATTGCAGTAGCTGTACCTATCAGTTCTGCTTTTGAAGAACGCCTGTTTTCAGGTTCTCAAGAATTCGCTCAACAATGGTGCAAGATCGTCTTGAATCATTATTTGTAATGATGATTGAAAGGAAGATTCTGCTGTCTTTGAATAGAAATGAGATAATCAATGAGTTTGCAAAGACATCTTCACAACTTACCGAGGTCCTGATATAAACATTTACAGTACATCGCTTTAAATTATGATAAGGACGATGTTGTTATTCACCATGAAGATGACAATTTATTTGAGCATTTTTTTTAACAGAATACAGAATATGCACTAGCTCCTTAGAGACCTCAGCTATTTTAATGACGCTAAAATTTTTAGAACTCCCGACCTTGACTTTTCATGTCTATATAAAGGGGCGCCAAAATATATATTTGTGTCTATATAGATATCATCTGGCGACCCCACTAACAAGTGTCCCAACACGCCACTGATCCGCCCCTTGCGAAAGTTTTATGGAGGTTGCATAATTACTTCGGGATTAGGGTACAAGGGTAAGCTAAGAATGGGAATCAAGAATGTGATGTCTTTTTTAAAATGGGACTGTGTAACAAACAGGCTCTTTGTTGCATTTGTCTTATTTAAACCTCATTTTTTACGCTTCATTACCACTCGACAAACAATGACAGCCGCAAACAATAAAGACTACGCCAAGTACATATAATCCTAATAACTTAAATTGCAAAACGACCCAAACATTTCAAATCAAATAATAAGATAATGGTAAAACTTTACAAGCACATGAAACATCACGTAACAGACTGCCCTGTGAGAAGCTCAGTTCAATGCCATTCTTTACACAAAGAAGGTTGTATGCAAGATGCATTAAGAATGAGGATTTAATAAGACTTGTGCTTCTACGACATGGAAGTTATTGTTTTTCAAGATAATGGACTGTTTCTATTCGCCCACACTTGTTTCTTTTCCTTTTGAAGTACTAATATTTGCAACATACCAGGCGCCCGCCAAGATTTTTCCCAATCACTTAGCGAAAGAATGCATTCACATTTTGTTAAATAGATGTGCGATTAATAGCCACTTCTTTCAAATCCCTGCTGCAAATGTGCTGAAATTTTGGAGTTCCCTTCATTGATTTTTATTTTTAGTAAGGTATTCGATTTTCTTCTCTGAGTTTCCTTCAGCTGATCGTTAGCGCCCTATAACCATGCATCGCAAAAACGTCGCTCATCCTCCGTTAATTTCTGGAAACCTTTTACATTTAGATTGCTTCAGAAATTCAACCTTCGTACATTTTATTTAACCTCTATTCTTGTAGTTGATCCTGACGAAGATGACGCGTCTCTGGTGCGGCAAAAGAAGCTATGTACACAAATTTCTCTGAGCAGCACCTCCACGTGCTCGTCGCCAGATCACAATACATTTGATTCGGTTAATCTATCATTTGACGAAGATTCAGGAAGCGATCATTCACTATCAAACAATACTGCATCACCTGGTTTCAGTCTCCTCAATGTTGGCAATACTGCTGTTTTTTATTGCGAGGGAAAGAATCATAACTCCTACCCATTTTTAAAACCGAAATACGTTGCTCCACCCTCACCTCTTGCTGCTGGTATGCACAATACCATGTTACAGAATGACAGCAAAAAAACTTCAATTCATGGTTCTAATTACACATTTACACCGGTTAAAGATTAAAATAATTTGTATAATACTTTTCACGACTAATAGTCCAAGGGCATATTGATAAAGGTGCCAATATTTGATTCTAGTATGAAATTTGGCAAGGTGATAGTCTTCGTGATGCTGATCAATATAAAAATTTAATACCAAATTTAAAAATTCCTTGCTACCACGGCAACTGTATACAAATAAGTAATGTAAAGCAATTTATTGTTTGTTATCTTTACCTACATGTTGATTTTAGATGTCATTGAATAGTTGACTCGAGACTTTTTTGCGCTTTCCCATATTGGTTATAAACCTTAAAAATCTGCTTATCCATAATTTTTTCACGTTTAATTGACTATGTTTCTTTTTGTCATTGGCCAATGTTACCCTTTTATGAAGACAACAAGGAATTTCAAGCTTTGCAAAGATGATTTGATAGTCATGGCAAGTACCCTTATATGCCGACTCCAATTTTTTTATCTTATCGCTCAAGATTTACAATTTAAAAACCTATCATCTTTAGACGCATACAAAAATTATGTAATCAAACAATGCAAGGTTAGCAGGTCATGATAATGCTGGAAATACATACTGTATGGCAAATATTTGATGTCCTTGTCAGTTCCAAGTTTTTGAGAAGGCTTGAATTGATTTGCTGGACTGAATTCACTACACCCAAATCTGTACTTAAAAAATGACGACAATGTATTCGAAGACACCTTTTTAGAAATTGTAATCAACCTATTGTGTTTGATATTTGTATATGTATCGGTATAACGTAATTCGCGCTTTTTTATGCATATCCTAAAGCTATTTTATAGTTTTCATGGAAGCGAGGAATTTTCAAACTTGGCATTGGCATCACATTCTGGTAAGTTTATCGAATTCGACCCTCATGCCATTTTTCTTGCTAGTGTCACATTTGGCGCACTTTAACTCACATTTGCTGCTATGCCGCTGGACTTTAATACATGTAGCACATTTTTGACACACTTGTTCACTTAACATCATACATCTTGTTGGCAATTGAGCCTTAGGGAAGTATGTACAGCTAGTTTTTATCCAATAGCTTCAATTTCTTTCCATCATGTTCCTGCTAAGAAATCAAATCAGTATTTCTTATCAGGATAGACGCCAGTGCTTTGCCTCAAACCTTGCGATTTATCTGCAACGATTTATGTAATAAAGGTTAAGAAAGGAGTGTTGTCATAGCGCTATGCCTTGTTAAAGATGGAGCTGAATTGACATAGTAGTATTACGCTCTTCTTGCTAGATCAAATTTTCCAAATGAATAATATTGTACAGTAGTCATCTTAATGATAAGTTGCAAATAGGTAGGCATTTTAGATATGGTTGTCGATACAGCCTTGGAACCTGTCATACATTCGCAGATATAAGGTGAGCTCCCACCACTTTTAAATATAAAATATTTGAATCATGAAGGCCAGTTAAAAGTTTGTTATTTTATCATTTGATATATCTTAGGATTAATTTCGTCTGGCATTTGATGGAATTGTTTGAAATTTAAGCTTTAAATTGCATGACAGAGTGAAACTGTGATTTAACTTACTAAATAATACTATCGATACACTTGAGAAATTGAAGACAATGGGATATTACCCAAATGGCCAACGAAGATATAAAACTGGCTGCGGATCTAAATTCTCATGAAAAGAGGAAATAGCGTGCGCGATTTTCTTTCTGGTTTGAATATTGTGCGTCTGCCCACTCATCCCTGAAACATTTTCTTGTTTGGACTCTTTGTCTTTCGCATCATTCTAAAGCATTGTATTGAGAAACATAAACTCTATATTTAGCGTCTTTGAATATCTAAACGCAGGACGCCATATATAGAACAACTGCGACATGGGATGGTGCGAATACATGAATATGATGCGTGTTTCAGCACCAATAATTCTTACTTTATGTAGTTACGTCATTAGGTAGTTCAAATCGATTTTAGTGTATTTGTAATTCACAATCTTTAAGCATCTCAGATACTTCTGAGTCGCTTATTTTCTGGTACTTTCTTTATGACTGAGAGTGATGAGAAGCTCATTACTGATTCACTAACTGTAAACTATAGCAGGTAGCGGCAGGGAGGTTTGCGAAATTTCGCTCAGAAAAGCCTAGCCATAATTGGAACAGAATAAGGCTACATTTTTCTCCATCAAAGAGGGGAGCAGTGGCTTGGGATGGGGGCAAAAGGGGTGTGCAAACAAAATGTCTCGGTGTTAACTCGCACACGGCACAGTGTAAGAGTCTGTGTGTGAATGAAAGATATTGTTCTGGTAGAAAAGATTTCATTTGCTTCAAAAAGCAACTTGCGCTTGAGATTTTGGATAAAACATTCTTGATATGTCCCAATCCAATCCATCGAAGGAGCTGTCTATCTACACTCCAAGAACTTTTTTTGAAAAACTTCAAGCTCTTTATTCCAAATCTTCAGCTTTAGAGATACTTAAAGAGCAGCTTGCTTTCGCTCGGAATAAAAGAAATATGCATGGAGTGAATTTTCATCATGTGGATTGATAGGTTGCCCCCTTTACGCCATTTTGCAACACTTGTTAGATCATTACTGATGGCATAATTCAGCTGAGTGTAATGGTGGGTTGGTGGCAAAGGCTCGTGTCATAAGTATACATAGATACTTGGAATTGTAGGCAGCACTTGGAAGATCATTTGGAAGAAACAAGAGGTCCAAGACATGAGCCTTGCGGTACACCAATTTGATCAATTTACGTTTCCTTTATTGATGCAATAAACCCTAGAAAGTGCTTTCAGTTGGACAGGTAGATTTTGAACCAAGATAATTCCCACAGTTCAATACCATCAATTTCAGCTTTTGTGGTTTCATTTTAAAATATTCAATGAAAACTGCACATGGAATGAAATAAATCATTAAGTATCGCCGTAATTTTGGTAATAAATACAGATTTTAATGAAGAGCGATAAAAAAAGAATAATTTGTTAACACAATGGTGAAACATGCTTTTTCGAACTCTCCTTTAGAGGTGTTATCAATTGCCTCGTATAATCAAGCCCCATCACTGCTTACTATTGATTTCTCCTGGTCAATAATACTGTGCAGATAGGTTTATATTAATCGACTTTGTGTGTCCCCAGATAAATGATGAAACTATGTTACTTATTGTTTTACCTGATTTCAGACGCAAGAAAGTGCTGAGACTGCGCAGGCTTTTATTGTCTCGTTGCAAGCAAACGTCTCCTTGTTATTTTGTGACAGTCTTTGGGAGGCTAAGTTTGGTGAACACACGGCTGCGCATTATTGCGCGCATTGCAGATATTGACATATTTAAAACATATTCAGTCATTTAAAATTACATCTTTGAATCCTGATGAATCCAGTGTCTGTTAAGCAGTTTCTCCCATCGTGTTTTTCTTCTTTTTATATTTCTTCTTTGTATCAACCATCAGTAACCAAGAACCCCTGCAGGACGGGGGGGAGCGGGGCAAGATATGCCCTTCTTAATATATTTCATCTGAATATAGTTGGTTGCATCTGAATATCAAATCAACGCCTTTCTTTGTATCACGCAGCATTATTCAAGGGATTTTCACGGGTATTGTTGAAGAACCCATTGGCTTTCGTTTTGTTTCTGTTTTGTTGATAATGGAATTTCGCAATGTCTAGTTTATTGAACTCGTACTGCGCGCCACGTCGGTGGTATTGCGTCAGCCATGCCACGTTTGCATCTTGATTAGAATGTAGATGCCACATTAAAATTTCTTGCGCCAGGCGTATTCTGAATGGACAAATGACCATGAATTTTTGTCCTTATTTAGATTTTATATTCCCTTTTCAATAACTTTAAATTTTGGAATGAACTTGACTAAGAATCAAAATTGGCATCCCCCATCCATTGCATTAAATCGAGACTTAAAACTTACAATAGTCTCATAATGGAAAAATCCGTCTGTCTTTCCGTTTCTGTGATGTTTTTTGTATTCTTTTGGCTTGTATTATATTGTAATTTTATATGTAATTAAAATAACCCGGTATTATTAGATATTTTTTCATAGAGCCAATTGTAAAACAGGTGTCTACACTGAATTATCACCCTGTATAAATAAGTTTGAAATGAAATGAAATGAAAAATAAGATGGAATATCTAATAAGCGGGAGGGGGTTGAAAAATCCCGCAATGTAATGGAATTAAAATGTCGGAGAACACAGTTATACAAACTCGCACAAGTAATAATATTGGGTCAGTAAGTCTTCCCTTTATATATCGAACTATGTTTCACTTAGTAGAAATAAGTTTCCTTTATTTGTTGGTTGGAAGAAACACGCCATCAGCGGATCATTTTCAATAACAGCGGCAAACAGTGGATGAGCGCCATTTAGAACCTCCCAGAACTCTCTATATTTTGGCAGGGCATATTCTCCGCAACTACTGTTCTGGAAACCTCATCATCATCATCATCATCATATCATATTTAATCACAAAAAACCTATCAGCTTTAATTAAATTACATAAATTAAAAATATAGAAAAACAAATATATATACTATATACTAATCAATTTAAGAGATGCCAGATTGCTGATCTTCCTGGGTATCGTGCTTGAGAAAGGATTTTAATTCTGGAGAAATTCCTTCAGTCTTTTCTTAAAAGTGAAGACATTGGAACTTAATCTCATCTGCATAGAAAAAACTTGTTTTAGAGAACACTAGATTGAGTCTTGGGATGTCTAAATCTTGCTGATTTCTTGTTTGGTATTTTGGGATCTGGCGATGAGCTTCCCGTTTAAGTTTTCCGGGCACAGACCGTTTAGGATTTTGTAGATCATTATTGCCCTATCAAATTTGATTAAGTTGGAGACTGAGAGCCAGTTACAAGTCCATCCATCTTTCAATCTGGAGCTCTCAATCAGCGTCCGTGCTCTGTTTTGAAGACGCTGGAGATGATCAAGTTTTGTATTTGATAAACTGCCCCACAATTCATCACTGTATCGCAAATGACTCTCGAGCAGCGCCCTGTACACTAGGTCTAATTTCGACTGCGGAAGTATGTTTTTTAATTTCTGTAAAGATGAGAGAGCAATATTTTACCTTTGAGCCTCTTATATTGCTCATACCATGTAAGGTTTTCATCTACCATGGTTCCGAGATATTTTACTTTCTGGACCCGTCTTATTGGCTCCTCGTTTATTTTTATCTCAATAGGTTCAGATATATTGTTGGTTTGTCGTTTGTGACCAACTACCATGTACTCTGTTTTATCGGTGTTAAGACTTAGCTTATTTTGTTTTAACCACTCTGCTATATTGTCGACCTCTGTTTTCAAATCGTGGCAGCGCTCAGCAAGATCTTCAGCAGAATAGGTTACACTTATATCTGCCGCGTACATGTTTGCTGTACCTTGTTCGAGACGTTGCTCAAAGTCATTTACATACAGGATGAACAAAAGAGGCCCCAAGCACGAGCCCTGTGGAATGCCGTAGAGAACATTTTTCAGGCAGGATTTGTGGCCATATATTTGACAGTATTGTTTCCTGTCAGTTAAATAAGATGTGAACCAGCGAAGTGGTGTCCCCACTGCACCGTATTTACTTAACTTTGATAGGAGAATTCGGTCGTCCACGGTATCGAGCGCCTTCTTTAGGTCGAGAAAGATACTGATATTAAGTTTGCGTTTCTCAATGTTTGAAAACCATGTATCAGTTACACTTAGTAGTTAAGTGAGAGTGCTGTGCATTTTGAGAAATGCGTGTTGACATTTTGCAAATTTTTTATGCTCTTTCAGTACTTGGAAAATTGGTCGTGGGCTATTTTTTCTAGTAATCTAGAAAACAAGGATAACACGGATATGGGCCTATAGTTACTGACATTGCTTTTCGAACCTGACTTAAAAATTGAAGTTATTCTAGCTATTTTCCAGATATCAGGAAAGATGCCCTTATTGAAAGACGCATTGAATATAATAGCTAGCGGTTCTGATAGAACTTTTGCTGCGTCCTTAACTAGTTTAACAGATATTTTGTCATGTCCTGCAGATTTGGTGCATTTCAAGTTTTTTATTTCTCTTTCTATAGTTCTAGGATGCATGGTATGAAACTCGAAGCAGGAAGCAGTCGACCCTCCTATATTAGATAGATATTTTAGTGGGTCATCAGAGTCTCTGTTTTCAATTTTATCCGCCAGTTTTTGGCCTATTGTAGTGAACTAATTGTTGAAAGCTTCTGCAATTTCATTTGGTTTATCAATAGATTGACCTTCAAACATAACAAACTTGGTAGTGGTGGAATGTTGATTTTTATTTAGAACTTTTTTGATCGTTTTCCACATCTCTTCAGGGTTATTGGAGTTCTCCTCTATCAAGTTTTGATAGTAAGTCTCGACACCTCTTCGGAGTTCACAGGTAACCCTGTTTCTTAGGCGTTTGTATTCTGGCCAGATTGATTGATCTCTTTCAGCTTTTCTCTTAGCCCTGTCTCTCTCATATATCAGGTTCTTGATATAAGGCGTTATCCAGGGAGAAGGTGCGTGCACGGTTGTGTGTTTTCGTGATTTTAACGGTGCATGCACATCTAAGATTGAGTGAAAGAGATCATGGAAGTTATTTGCCAATGTGTTGGGGTCATTACAGGCTGCGGGGGTAGCCATTTCCCTTTTTTTATATTTTGCAAGTCAGATAGAAAAGCTTCCCGATCATAATTTTTCAGACAACGAAACTCGGTTTTTATTTGCTTTCACTCTATCTGACATTTGCTACTAAGTTTTCTGACACCGTATATCATATAGTGATCTGACATGCTTATTTTAATTACGCCGGAACAGGAACTGAAATTTGGCCTATTCGTAGCGAGATGATCAATTAATGTTCTTGTTGTATATGTCTCGCCATTAGAGCAAACTGAGGTAGCTACCTTTGTATAATCAGTAATCAATTGTTCCAACTGAAAGTCTGAATATACAAGTTTAAGCTTTCTTGTATTGCAATCTTTCGATTTTTTGAGATCGCAATTTGTATCGCCAATTAGAATGATTTCCTTCCCTTCTGAATCTAAATCTCCAATTAGTTTTGTTAATGCTTGAAAGGTGGAAGTGTCTACATTATCCGTGGGTGGGCGGTACCAGCAAAGAACAATATAGCTCTTGGCGTATTTTGGCGTGGTCTCCAGCCCTATAATCTCAATGTTTGGGTCATTAATATCTTATATAAATGGCTACCCCACCACCCGAGGTCCCCCTGTCCTGTCTGTAAATATCATAGCCCTCAATTGAGACCTCGTTGTCGCATATGTCTTTGGACAATCTGGTTTCATTGAGGCCAATTATGCTAAACTGATGATCTTTGATCAGATTAGCTAATTCTAATTTGTTTTTCCTTAGTGATAAAACGTTCCACTGCGCAATTTTAACTCCTTTTTTGGTTTTTTGTTACGCTAACATAGTAATCTGGGCATCTCTGAATTCCCTAACAGTACCTAACATATTTGCTAAAATTGGATGCAAGTATTTTAACACCACCTTCATTGATATGAAAACCATCAACGGAGATATTGCCATACCTTATGTTATCATTGTCTATATAGTCAAGTCCACTAAAAAGTAGTTTATCTTGCAGCAGTTGATTTGTTTTCAGGACTCTCGCATTCAACTCCATATCATCGTCTCGTTTTAAGGTACTTGAGAAGGCGATTTGCGCCTTTGGCAGCTTTTCTTTGCCTCTTTTAGCGTGGACACAATTTCATCAGCAAGCTTTTCTGGATTCGTTTGTTTTCGGATATTGCAAGTGCCCGCGTGTATAATCACCACATTTACGTCTTTATCTATGTTGACCTCTCTCATCTTCAAGATTTTCGCACCAGGCATTGACTCGACATTAACAGAATTATGGTGTTTCGTTAATTTATTACCACTGATTTTTCTCAGCTGTGAGTCGCCGACTATCAATACTTTTCTCTTTTCGATGTCTTGCAGTTCATTTCTTTTTCCTCTATTTATCTCGCTGTTTAAGTTTTTTGCACTGTCCGTGGTTGAGTTGTTTCTTGCAATTGTTTGGGAGTCTTTGCGTTTGTCTCGGTTATTCGGTTTTGCTTCCCTGCTATCGTTAGTTTGTTGTTTGTGTTTTATTCCCTTATTTGTGGCTGTTTTTCTTGATTCAATGATCTCATTGTCGTTGATATCTTCTGTCACAATAGCGCTCTTTGTGCTGTTGCTTGCTTTTTCAATGGGTTCCAACGTGTTATTGTTGTCTCCTTGAGATTGTTAAGCGATGTTAATAAGCTCCTGTTTCAATCGATACCTTGGGTTGAGTATTTCCCCCCCCCCCCCCCCATTCCAAAAAAGGGGAAATATAGGTAGGGAATTTGATTTAGGGCCAATTCTATGATGTTCTGTTTCTCCTGGAGCTGTTTTTCCAGTGATTGAATTCGCGCCTCCAGGTTGTTGATGATTACTCGGCAGAAGGGATGGTCTTTAAAACAGTCAGTGGTTGACTCTACGCCACGCTGACAATCCAGCTTTACAGCCTGTAATTCGTTGCAAACGAACTTTTTGAAATCAGCGTAGTCATCCCAGCTGGATTCATTATCCCTTTGGTCTTTCTGGTCGATGACTGGTTCTGTGAGACGAAGCCCAAGTTTTCCATTATGTAACTTCTCTTTGACAACGCCTCTAGACTTTGCGGCCTCAATGGTGGATGCTGTCATGTCTGCATCCCAGCCGTGAGTTTTCATGCAGTCCTCAGTGAGATTTTCGTAAGTTTGGCCGTCCTTTCTTTTCTTCAAGGTGTTTAGTGCCTCTTGGACTTTAACGATCTCTTCATTCATCATGAAAACGAATTGCGACGCAATAAAATCGAAAAAATAAATTGGAGCGGTGAGAAGCACGTCTGTACTCTAGGAGCCACGTGTTAAATCTCCTCTTCTGTATGCATGATGTTGCCCTCTGCTTCACGCTCGTCACATTTATGTGTTCAAAGCAACATTAGCGCTTGTATATGAGGCCTTAGACTCTAAGCGTCTTCTCCTTGCTTTTTGACAAGTGGCTTTCAATTGAGATACAAACGGAGTGAAAAGTTTGGATGTCGTCTGTGATGTTACTATCTCGTAAAGCCTGTCAAAAAACTCGCTTTCTTCTTTAATCCAGACAGCCTTAGATGGAAAAGCTGATTGTGTTTGAGCATTATCGGTCCTAGAACTCCCAATAGTTGCATCAGCAACATATTCGTTGACTTGGCAATCACCATCATCAGTAAGGTCTTCCTCATTATGCAAATCCATAGTCAACTCTTCGCTTTCAAAATCAAAAAATTCAACTCCTTTAACATTTCCGTGCACCCCTTTCGGAGGAATAAGGGACCGAATGACCTTTTGCGACGTTCTAGGGGCTTTATCAGCATGGGCATAATTTTATCTCTTGAAGGTGAAGGGGTTTTTGATGGATCCTCAGAGATCTGGCGCAGTATCAATTTCTTTTCTTTCTCTCTGTATCCTACTTTCAACGGACAGTGGTAATGAGTGTCATTTAGCTGGACATCCCCGTAAATACCACCACCGATAATGACGAAAACGTATCCCTTCTTGAACAAAGCACTACGTATCTCTGGCATCAAGTGCACAGAGTTATCATCGAGCACGTATATCGCAAAATCTTTCTGAGACAACATATGGAGTCGGTTTGGTAACTTGTCTATCATTTGGAGTATTGTTCCATGCGGTATGATCCTTTAGGAGCCCACTGGTAGTTAATATCGACAAAGGGTTCTAAGTATGATACGGGTTCTTGCGTTCCCAGTGTTCAGAAGCGAATCCAAGGGTGTGCTCCGGATGCTCAAGCACCCGTCAAAACAAGTGAGAAAAGGCTCGGTTTAAATCTTTTAACTATCGCTATAGCAATAACTATTTTACTTAAACTTTGTATCAGATATAATCATCTCCGGTGAAAATGCCTAATACTATAATTGTGTTTCCTCTCTTTCCGTTTTGAGATATAAAATGTAGTCCAATGAAATACATAAATTAATCATAGAACAAATGGCCCATGATTTTTAGCGCGATATTCCACTATGTTTTAGCAGCCACTTGCATTCACCAGATTCAGCGCAAGCATCTCTTTTTTCCAGGCAATCAGTCAATCAGATCCAGTTTAGTGGGATGCTCAAAAGGGCGGGAGCATCCTTCAAATCAAAATATTGCTAATTATCTGATGAATTCCTTGGAGTTAGGTTTCAATATCTGGTTAAGAATGAATGCTTGTTTGCTCACAAAAGAAATGAAAAGATATTGAATATTAAGGAGACCACGGAGAAAACGAATGAAATCTTTCCCAGTTAGAAGAGTTAGCGGTTGGTGCACTTGCATCATGTTCAATAAGTATGAATAATTGTTGTATATAGTAAATTGGTTTGATTTTCTCTCGTTGATCTAAATCCAAGAGCACGTCATGACTATGCATTAGTTTCGATTGAATGCACTGCAAAGAAGAAGAAGCTGATGTACTTTCCTTTTGTTTTTTGATTCATCCACGTCGTCAAATATGCGGTACATCCCTTCCTGCGCATGTCAACCAATCAGCGCATTGAATTTTATGAATAAATAACTTCCATGTTGTCTGAAACTATTAAAAGCCGTACATTTTCTGTTTCCAGTCTCGTAGCAGGCTGAAAATAAATCTCGCTTTGGGGCATGATGGAATATGGTTTCATTTTGTGGAAGTCTGTTTATCGTTAAAATGCAAGATCCCAATATTTTGAAAAGTAAGTGATTGACATGGTGAAGATCTGATAAGGAAACTAATGTTCTTAAGCTTAAGAATGGGCACTGGATCAAGTTTTTTTAGAAGCCAAAAATAATGAAGGTATCGATCGTCATTTAAACAATATTTTTGGCCGCATCTTCACGGCAAACCAGGCCAACCTGCTGACTGATGTAGAAGAACTTTATGTAAGGAGACGCATGAAGACGATTTCACCGTAAAATCTGTGCCAGTTATTTAAATCTTCCCTTACCCGGCCACGCCCAACCTCACCCTTTATGCAAAAGAGAATACCCTGTATAAAGATTCACGATATGCCACTGCATTTCAGCGGTATTTCAAGCAATTTTTAATCGTCTAGGGTTCCCTTGATGATAAATGGACACCTAACTTTTAAATTCAAAAGCACATCTAATTACACATCAAACATAAAAAATTCAAAAGGATCTTAAATATGGTAGAAGGTTCAAAAGGAAAAAGCATTTTATTAATTGCCAGTGCACAATGTAACACCTCTAGCGGAAATTTTTGCTTTTAGAGAGACTTTTGCTTTTATATTGCCTTTGAATGCATTTGACGTTTAGAGAGAGATTTATCTCATTTTTCTTACTCTCGATTGTTTCCATTTGCTCAAATTGTGATGCGATGCGGGATCATTCATTTCCAATCGGTTTCTGCTATGATGACTGGTCGAGTGAAAGTTAACATTGGGCCCGTTCGCACTACGTTTCAACAAAAATTTGTCAGAGTTGATAATCTCACGGTAATTAACTTAACATTGTCAGGTTTGACAAACTTCGTCAGATTTTTGTTCGCACTTGCAAGTGTTTTCCAATATATGAGACCCATCATCTTGCAAAGTCGAATTAGTCCTCTGCCTCCATCGCCCGCGATATTGCGCGCCTTGTGAATGCTCGAGGAATATTCAGTACAAAAACCGCTAGCATTCGTTCCCAGAACTGGGGAGGAGAGCAGCATTTCGAGAAAAAATGTGGCCTAAAACTTTTGCCCCGCAAAATTTAATAATTATCATGGTGAAACTTGCAAACAGACCAGTAGGAAAAATTGCCGCCAGTTTTTATCTGCAAGGATAATGTTTTAGTTGTTTGGCAGACGAACCGCCGGTGAAACTAGCTCGAGTGATGCCCCTGTTCAGCCACAGCTATTATCATCATATTTGTATCGATTTGCACATCTTTGGTGCATTTGGTAGCAATAATATCGAGAAATAGTTTCTTTTCATTGCCAATGCTTGTCCCTTGCATTCGGCTGCTTGGAAGTTTCCTGATAATCTAATGCCGCCTTTGAAGATGATGCTGTAGTGCGAACGGGCCCATTCTTATCATCTCTTTATTTATAATTTGTAAATTTCATCAAGTTGAGTCAATACTATTTATTAACAGGTGCTTTTTGCCATGTATTTTGACTTCAAAATTGGGTTGTATGCATGGTTCCAATTCCTTGCCGTTCTGCACGGACTTTCAGTAATGCAATTTCGTTTGAAGTACATTTTCGTTTGATTGTGACGTCGAAATTTAGCAGCGAAGATCAAGAAACATCGAATTTCAGAATCTGCATGGAGATTTGACCTTGATAAATACAATTGCCTGTAAGACAGAGAGGTTGCACTTGCTGCTTTCTGCTGCTACAACAAGTGTAACAGACTAAATTTTGGTTTCGTCTGTACAAGAATATAGCATATCGTGTAAGGTAACTGTCTTGTTACCAGAGCGGAGAGGAGTGGGGCTGCAAAAAAAACTAAAAAATTAAGACATGTGATTGTCGACCACTGAACTTGCACAAGGAGATCAATAAAAATAATGTCAACGCTTACATTTTATTTCAACTCTGTGGCGTAAAACCTACCATAACTTGAGTTCCCCTTTTCTCTGAACAGTGCCCTATCAACTTAGATAAGCAACCATTTTTATTGCAACAGTGTTCTGTTATATCATAGTCAAGTCCCCTCTTTTATCATGGGAATGGCCCCTTTGTTTGCGTGTCTTTTTGCGTGCCCCTATACTACAAAGCATGCCCCTTTTCCGCTTTGCCCCTCCACTTTTAAGCACGTGTCTACATCCTTGATTGAACGAGAAGGTTTGTCCATAGCCTGCGTCCGTCTATGACGATATAAACTGCGAATGTAAAATCTACTTTAATAGAGAGATAATTTAAACATAATTTCGACACATCAAATATCGTCATGAATTTGAAAAAAATTCACCGGGCCCACCGGGAATTCTCGGTGTTTCGCCTGGCCACAAAGCCCCAATCACCAGAGACGCACATCAGGGGGGTGTAGGGCGTGTTACACCCTCCACCCCCAACTATTTTGTTAGTCGGTCCAAATTTGTTTATACATCAACCGAATTGGTTTACAGGCCAACAAATAAGGCTCCCAATTAAGAAAAAATAGTACCACTTCACCGAACCAAGAATCAGAAACGGAAACAGAAACAGCAGGTAGCGAAAAACAACATATGAATCGCAATTTTGTTTCTACATCCAGTCGGTCCAATAACAATGATAAAATGAAAGTCGTTCCAGCTAGGGTATACACCCCTTCTCCACAAAAAAAGTGGATGTGCGCCCCTGCCAGTCACCACGACTTCTCCAATTTTTCCTTTTGAGAAGGTCTTAGATTTAGGGGTTTGCAATTCTATTACACCTTGAAATGTCACAAGAACATTTTGCAGCAGGAAAATCTCTTTATCATTGTTTTTCTTAAGTCTTTTAATAATTTGCATAACACGTGACCAACAGTACATAGATCTGTGAATTTTGAAGAATGTCCAAAATGTCAGTATTTGGTGCTCTTTTTCACACAGTTTCCTCCCATGCCCCCTTTTTATGCAGGCATCTCTGTCAGTTACATAAAATTGAAATAAGAATAAACACATTGTAAACGAGTATTTTAGTTTCTGAAAGGTGAAGCAAATTTCCAATAGCTTTTCGAGTTTCTCAAGTAGCTAATCAATATTCTTGCTAGAATTTTAAGTAATGCGTTTTTCCCATAATTATCACCTGAGAGAGACGAGAATTGACTAGCACATTATTTGTAGCTAAATCATAATAGTCGCATTTTACCTTTCAGATTTATTATTGGGTGTAAGATTCATGGAAACCAGCCAAAAATATTAACAAGAAGCACGGGCAACCAGAGGCGGAGATTCTGGGGGCCTGGGGGGGGCGCAAGTCCCCCCACTCACGAATCTGTCGGAAAAAATGAAGCATTTGTCGGAAATTTTAGGATACCGGTTCTGAAGGCAATTTCCTTTTTGAGTAAAGCTTTTCGGGGGCAATCATCATTTGAGAACCTAAGAAACCATAGCAATTGTGCACAATTAAAGTTAATTGATTTTATTAACTTGAAGGGAGAAACATGCAGGTCAGTAACGTGAGTTTTAAAGTTTTATTAGAGTTCTTAAAGAGTGGATAGAGGGCTATGTCTAGAAGCCAGAACTCTAAAAGAGGGAATGAGGAATGGAGGAATGAGGGAATGGGGGAATGGGAGTTTTTTCCAGTATGACTTATACACATAGACGTAGGAACCGAGGGGGCACAGGGGGCACAGAGGGCACGTGCCCCTCCCCCTCGTATGACTGAAATCGATACGAGGCTGAGTTCTGAGGGTAACTCGCAAAACAACTTAAAAAAAACAATTATGCTTTTAACTCTAGACTTTAGAGGTCTTTGGTTGCAAGTCTTTATGTAAATTGAACCGTATCAGAAACTAAATCCCAAATCTAAATATCCGACTAAAACGACAGCAGAGAATTTTGATTCAATGTTAGCGGAAAACCATTAGCGACAACATAACCGTTGTGTGGACAAGCGTGTTAGAGAATTTGAGAATTCAATTCAGCTCAGAAATCATTCACGTCCTTTGAGCGGGTATAATTCAAAAACGTAAGGAAAGCATGGACTGATTTTGACACAATTAGTGTCTAAAATGTAGCTCCTTTCATTGACGTAGAAGCATGGACGTAGGAAGCATTATAAAAGAGGGGGCACAAGTTTTGAGGGCAGTGGCGTAACGGAGCAGTGTGGGCCCTTAGACAAAGTAAGGGTTAAGGGCCCCCTTTTTTAGCAAGTTTACAGGCTAAGCCTGAAATTACCCTTAATTGCATAAATCTTTTACATGCAATTTTTAAACATAATTAACTAACAACAACATAAGAATTATTAAGAAAAGCTTGTATCCGAAATATATTTCACAAAATTTCTTGAGGGCTCCCTAATTGTGTGGGGGCCCTTAGTTTTGCGCTTAAAGGTGCACAATGTGCGTTACGCCACGCCACTGTTTGAGGGGCATCTTCAAAAGTTTTCTGAAAAGTGTCAGAGACTGCTTCGGAGAAACCAGGGTGGCAGTGAATGAATTAGAGGCTCATTTATGTAATTGCTTTTTCTGATTTCATGTAGCAACTGAGTATAGGAAGGTACATTTTAGTTATACGGTTGGCAAAACTGTAAGCTTTAAAGGGGCACTCTACCCGAATTTTTCAAAAGTAGGGGGGCACCTGCCATCTGCACCCCCTGTGACCCCTCGGTTCCTACGTCTATGTGTATAAGTCATACTGGAAAAAACTCCCATTCCCCCATTCCCCAATTCCTCCATTCCTCATTCCCCCTTTTAGAGTTCCCGCTTCTAGACATAGCTGTGGATGGAGAGTTTTTGCGTGAGAAGGAATGGTTGTAATGTAAACACTCCATTAATAATTTTGGTTGGGAATGTAAACCACTCAAGTTAGATATTACTAAAGTATCATATTACACAAGATCACTCTGGTGTGTTCTAGTCCCAATCGAGTTGTCTTAGGCCATTTAACTTTTATTTAACTTTAAGACTTGTTCGCCTGTAAGGATGCCTCCAAAACGTAAAAAAATTGAATGCGTTAAGTGCGGCTGTATCTTCGAACGTGACCACTGGAAAATAGAAAAGAAACGACATCATCGAAACTTGTTAAAACAGCGAAAGAGTTTAAGATTGAGTTTCAGATTGCTGGAGCTCCTACAGATCCTTTCGAGGTTTTTAATCATAATTTACTTCATCAACACAGCTTTGATTTTTGCTCTGCTATTGCAAACTAAATTCTCAATAGCAATCAGTAAACTACTTATTTGTCGTCTGTTTTGGTATTAATATAAATGTTCTGGCGATATTGATAGGGGGATGGGGGCAGAATTTTCTTAATTTTAGGGCATTTAAGCTTGGTTTCCACCTGGAGTTAAATCGCGTTTATTCGGTTTAATTTTTTCGCGTCAATTGGGTTTTGTCAGGTTTTATCGGGTTTAAAATATCAAAACGTAGATAAAAACAAAATGATGTTCGGCTGAAACGATAATATTTGGTAAGTGGGATCTTTGCAAACAGAGAATAGCAAAGAGAGTATTCTAAACTTGTGAAAGAGCTGAGGAATGATATGGAGTATTTCTTCAGATACTTCAGGATGTCAGGTTGTCAGGCTTTCCAGCAACAGCTTTCCATGCTTTTCAATTAACCTATCTCTCCTTGTACCCGTTTGATCTTTAGTCATAGAGGCAGGAATAAAGGCGGACCTCTTCTTTGAGAAGTTCTTCTTCTTGAATGCTCAGTCTAGTGTCAGTCATGTTAAGCTTTGTACTTGGTATCTGAATGCGTTGCTGAATCATTTTGCAAAAATGCTGTTTTTGATCTTCGATTTTATTGGGTTTTATTCGGGTTTAAATATAAAAAAATTTTGATATTTAAACCCGAGATTGTATTCACGTTAAAGGGCGCTAAAATATTTGGGTTTAGTTTCTGGGAAGCGTTCCCATCAGGTTTAAAAATTAACTCGAGATGGCGCGAGAAAGGGCGAAAAATTAAACCAAATTAACCCTTGTGTAAACCAAGCTTTAGTGACTGTTTTGCGCCACATTTTACTTTGTTTCAGTTGTTTATTTTACTTTTGTGTCAGTGAAAGTTTTCTAAAAGTTTTTTATTTGGATATTTGAAAAATTGCAAATACAGGTATTGAGATCATTGCAAGCAAAGTTTAACAGCGCATCTGCTACAATCAGGAGAAATAAATTCGCTTTTTCTTTAAATACTCTTCAGTACTTGTGCTGATGCTGAAGCCATATTTAACAATAAAAGATCTCAGTGAAGAAAACGAAGTTTTGACGAAATGTTTTCGGATGAAGTAGCAACTGGCCCTAAACAACTGTTTTAAACAGAGGTATTTTTCTATCCCCTGGATTTGATCGAGCAGCAATTTTAGTAATCACCGTGGTCTACTTAAAGTATTTCAATGTGCAACATTAAAATGTTTACTAAAACGACAACCGGAGGAGAATCTCCATTGCCTAAAATCTCCTTCAAGATTTTGGTGAAAATGGATCTGGCGATATTTATGAAGATGTACTCAGGGGCGTATTCTTTGTTTCACGCCAGATAAAAAGAGATTAACGTGATAGAAATTTCAACGAAGAAGTGCATCACTGAGCAGAAAAAAACAGAAGAGTCTTAAAAATCAAAGAAAAGATATCCGAATGCAAAAGCGCATAGCATGATTTAAAATTTTTGCGCAAATCTAAGCTCTGTAAAATTTTTCCGAACTTGAAAAAGCTGTAGCAAGTCTTTTTAACCATTCCAGCCACAAATGCTGAAGCAGAAAGCGCATTCTCGAAGCTCAAGATAATAAAATCTTATCTAAGAGCAAAAATGACCCAGCAACGGATTTCAGATGTGGCCATCGTCTCAATTGAGCGACAAAGACCGATGGACTATGGTCTTGCACTTGACATTGTTGCCTCTTTAAAACGGAGATTGAAAGATCAGTTTTATTGAACTTATAATTTGCTCTAATTTGCACCTGGTTGGCTTAGCGTCTTGACATATATGTTATCAATATTAAAAAAATTTTTCTTGTCGGAAAAATATGGTACAGAGCCCCCCCATTCAAAAACTTTCCGCCATTGCGGGCAATAATGCACCGTGTTGGTCGCTGAGAAATTAAAATTTCTTACCTTGTTAATGCTTTGTTTTCTTCGTTCATGTCGCTGCAAAGTTTGGGCCTAGCCACCATTGCTAGAAAAAAAATCACATGGTGCGCCTGCTAACGGTTAGCTTCTACGCAGAGCATAGGCGCCGACTTTTTATTTTAGCAGGGGGGGCTGAAACTAGAAATGAAAAACAATTACATACCAATTTCTCTAAATTATCAGTTATAAAGGCGCAGTTTGGTTCTTTGATTAACGATGTATTGTATCCTATTCATTAAAAATAGATGAGGATACTATGCCTATTCGGGAAATTAAGTTAAAAAGCGATAAAGAGCAAATTTTTGAACATTTCTCAGAGGGGGCTCAGCCCCCCCGTAGCATTTTCCAGGGGTGGCTCGAGCCCCCAAGCCCCCACGTAGTCGGCGCCTATGACGCAGAGAGATACTTTACGGGCATACAAGCGTATTTTAGTCGATAAAGATCTTCATTTTATCAAGATCAACAAGAAAAAAGGAGAGAAGAAAAAAAACAAGTTTCAAACTAATATCATTTTCAAAAGTCATACCCAGTCATATTAAAGTGAGTGGACTTTTGGAACGAGGGGCGCGCTGCGCGAAAGCTAACCGTTAGCAGGCGCGCCATTTTAATTTGTTTCCTTGCAATGGCGGCTTAGCCTAAACTTTGCAGCGACAAGGAAGAGAACAAAGCATTAACAAGGTAAGAAATTTTAATTTCTAGGCGACCAACACGGTGCACTTATGCCCGTGCAAGAAGTTACGAAATTCTAGATTTTTCCATATATTTTTAAATTTCTTTTGTCGAAAAAATAGATTATCTCAATAACTCCTGGCTGTTGTGCACTCGATTCTTTTGCATATATTTTTAAATTTCTTTTGTTGAAAAAATAGATTTTCTCAATAACTCCTGGCTGTTGTGCACTCGATTCTTTTGCAAGTTTTTTTTATAAAAAGGGCAACTGAGAGTTAATCTAAAAATATGAAACATAAGAAAGATCTAAATTTCTCGTTTCAACACAAACGGGCATCTTGGCTTCTCAATTCTGATGCATCCACTACTCTGCATCCACTATGTGATATTTATATGTTACCGAAAAAAATAGGTCTAATTATGATTTAGCAGCCAATTACATCGGAAAACATGTTAAAATATCAATAGAGAGACGTAAGATATATTTTCATTAAGTTCAGCCATAAAATGCAGCATCTAAAAATACCCGTATTGAAGGTGTGGCGGCGCGCAATTAGCGGTATAATAAAATTACACGTCCAATCTCCGTTTACTGTGTGCTCCTTTGCAGCTCTTCGTGACAGACTGAGCACTTCAAACTTCGGTCTATGTTCAAACGATGAATAGTTGCAATCTGGATTTGAGGTGAGGGAGGAAACAGCAAAAAATTCCCCATAGCCTTCTCCCCGATTATAGATTTCCTATTATGTACAAATCACTTCAACTATACTGCACACTTGAGGTGCACACTTTGCTGTATTGCACACTTGCACACTTGGAAATTTTGGTTGCACACCCAAGTTCTCGGCAAAAAGTGGCACACTTTCCATACTGGGCCACAGTGACTGACCCAAGGCATTCGATCCATGTTCAAGTATTATCAATGAGGTTGCATTTGTCAACATGACAGGAGCAAATTAGTGACCATCAGCCTAAAATTTTTAATTGTTTTTTCCAATATGTGTATTGCAATTGACTAATTTTTTGCTTAAAGATTTTTTGAGGTGTTTAAAAGATATTGATAATATTGCATATTAGCATGTTGTGGATGAACCAGGTCTAAACCGTTAGCATAGCCAACAAAAGACTTTTCTTACCTTCGCTGTCACAGAACCAGTCTTTCTTGTCACACGTTTTCCAGCTGAAAAGCTTTTTATCCCATAAGAAGGCCAAGGTTTGACGTTGGCCTAATTTGCTGAACAATTCAATTTGACCCTTTGCACCGGTCTTGATCCGCCACTGCAAGATTCTTCTCATCATCATGGAGAGTCAATCAAGCTCCTCCCTCATAAAATGCAACAAATTCCAGGACAAACGGCGTCCCATCTGCTCTCATCCTTTATTTCGTTATGATGTCCCAGCGTTTTTTATTTTATGAAGCATACAACTTACCGCCGTGTAACAAATAAGATTTTTCAAAAGCCCGTTCAAATGATGATCCGTTATGATGCTCACGTTTGATCCTTTGGCAACATGTATTATTAGAAAAGTAGTTTTGATAACGTTTTAAATCGAGGTAAACACAAAGATCTCATTGAATATGTGAGTGGACTCTATCACTCTTTCATTGACTGGATGAGGATTCTTCCGCAGAACTGCAGGACACTTTATCAATGCCTGTGCACCTCATGTCTACCATCCTAGGCTTTAGACTTATCATTGACCATTTACTTCGAAACTGGCAAATCTATTCCATTGCTGATGATACATATAACAAACTAACAACATCAAAATCTGGCATTAACTCCAGAGCAAAAACTATAGGAGCTGAATACGCAGTGTTTGAAGAAAATATTTTAAAGGAGCAAATTCCTAGAGCCTCCTTAAACAGTTTTTTATATCAAAGAAGAATTCTCTGTGCTATATTGAGTCTCTTGCCAGTTAGTTAGCAAAAATTAGTGGATTGCATAATGCCTATAAATAACAGGTTTGGGAGAAAGACAACGTAAGAAATGCAACACAACTATTCTGTGCATAAAATTGTAGAAAGTATACACACTGACATGGAAGCAAAGTATTCATGGAAAAAGAGCTAATACTAACCTTATGTTTCTAATTAACAGTTCCTCAAAGATGGAGGTTTGCTTGTATGGAGCAAGCATGCCCGATAATTCAGTTTAATGCCTCAAGTAAAAGTAGCTCTACAAGAGACTTATTACGAAATGTCTTGCAAAGGAAAACTCTTATGTCGTTTATAGGGCCATTTTAGACCCATTAAGACTCATGGAGACTGCTCTTTCTGCTGTGCTCTTTATTTTCTTTCTTTCTTTGTATTTACGGATCTGTTTCTCAAATCTGTCAAGTGATTTCTTGGGATTCTACAAAAAGATCGAAACTCATTGAAACGTGACCTACAAGAGAATTGCACTGAATGACTCTCAAGATGTTTCAATAATTCCGGAGCATTATTTAGATTTTTAAGATGTTACCTGTTTGTTTGCATCTAACAACTGAATAATTAGTCGTTAACAGTATGGCAGTCTGTCTAATTAGAGTATGGCAGTCTGTCTAATAGTTAATTTCTACCAAACAGAAAACACAACGCAACTAATCAAAATGAGTTTTTAAACTTTACGAGATCATTAAGTTGAAAAATCCTGGAGATTATAGAGAAACAGTTAAGCTCCATTGCAACCACTCTTTTAAACTTTTTTCTGGAAATCTTGAAAAACAAATAACATTTGGTATATAACGCCTAGAACTAATTTTTTTCTTCCAGAACCTCATTTGAAAACAAAAAGGAATATATAGTTCACTTTTTGCAGTCAGTGCCGCGAGGCAAAACACAACGATAAAGCTCCTACGCCTCTTTTATTTGGAAAGAATGGCTTTAAAGCCATTTAAAACCAAGCTCAAAATGGGAACTAAAATGCTTTACCTTCACGTTGCCAAACTCTCCGAAGCTTACATCAGATTTTGGCCTCACAATGTAGTCCCTATTCGATGGTCTAGGAACACGAGCTCTGGCAATAAATCCCTTATCACCAGGCCTTTTTGGCCTACTGCAACAAAGGGGAAGAAAATTACAGATATCAATCAGTCCGAGAGCGGCAAAATGTGCCGAGCAAAATAAAAACAGATAGGAGTAAACCATCCAATAAAGCTCCATCGATTAGAGATATTGCTTCTTCCAAGATTAGCTACAATATATACGTAGTTAACAAGTGTATAACATAATGTCACAGTAGATAAACAAACTGTTCGTTACCTTGCAAATTTGTGGAAATGGGATGGTGGTTTTGAAAGATACCACCTGAAGGACTTTTCTTATTTCAAAAATGAAATTCAATGCCAAATTAAAGTGATTTTACAAAAATTACAATTGTGTACGGCTAATTGCATAATATTCAAGTCTTATTTAAGTTGTAAAGGTTCAGGTTTGGCCCATTGTTAATTTACTTGGTCTAAGATGTAGAAGGTTGCTCGAACATAACTTTCGTGATTTTGAAATAACCAATCTCAACTTCACAAAATTACAATCATAACAAACATTGCTAAGTAAAGCTCAATGTTGTCGTGCCTACCTTTTATCCTCCTGTGAGACTGTGCTTAAACTTTCATCTGTTGAACTAAGAAATTGAAAGAATAGCTATGTAAATTGCTATAAGTCATTTTGATGCGAAGTAAATTGCCACTATAGAGTCAACAAGCGTTACGAAATCAAAATTTCTACCAAAAAGACAAAGGCTAAGAAATTAAGCAGATCAAATCAACTGAATAAGGGCATTGGGAAAGCCCTTGTATCATAAGAATGGCCTCTTTCATATCGGTGGGAAGTGCAAGTGCAAAAAATTGCAAGCTGGACAAAAGTAGATACGATAGTATGTTTTAACTGTATCATTTGGCGACTAAATGTCGCCCAGGACACATAAAAATTTAGAAAACTAGGCACGAGGAAAACTCACAGGCAACAAGGAGTAGCAGTACACTACAGCATGAAAAATATTTAAACAAAAGCACTTTAATGGTCTACATTGTCTATACTTCAAAAAAGGAGGGGTTTTACGATACTGGGTTCAGGCACTATGATTGCAACCATTTGCAATTGCAACGTGATATACAAGTCTATTGTATTTTATACCCCTCCCCCCCCCCCAATCAAGAACTTTATCATCGACGAATGTTGCCAGTCTTTTTGTTCTTCTCTGAAATTCTAACGACGCAATACTTTGTAATGGTCTTTGTAACTCGATTAAATTTCCTTGACTCAATACATGCAATTTAATTGCTCGTATCATTCCATCCGTGCTCTTAATATGATCAACGATCCTTCCCATTCGCCAATTTCTCTTCTGCATGCTATTGTCCACAACAAGAACGATCTCTCCTATTTCAGGTACTCTCTCTGTCTCGCTTACTTTTCTCTGGTACTCTTTAAGCCCTTGTAAATATTCGCGAGACCAACTCAAGACTTTCCTGCCAGGGTGCCTTGGAAACATTGAATGTCCGTTGTATTCGCTTTGCTGTTAGGTAACCTTGCAGTTCTTCATTGTCGCATAAAATTTTCAAATGCTTCCCGGTACTTTTAAAAGTTTTTGCGTTATCAATGATTATTTTTTATGGAGAATCGTTGAAGAATAACACTGAACTCTAACGCTGTCATATCTCTAGTCAGTTCCAAATGAACAGCTCTGGTTACTGCGCACGTGAAAAGAGCATTATATGACTTTTCATTATGTTGCAAATAAATTGGAACTGTGACGTCGCATCCTGTTACTGCAAATGGTCAAGCTGGTTTAACACGAATTTCAGGCAATGGGACAGTGACTGTTCCTTTCATCGCCTTGGAACCTCTCTTTGCACAATCTTTGCATTGTTTGAGCACTTTCTTCACAACTTGCCTGCCCTTCGGAATCCAGTATCTTTGCCTAACTTCTGCCAATGTCATGTTTCCTAATCCGTGAAAAACTACCTCATGTGCTTCTTTAACTACCAAGTCGAAAAAACAGTGTTCTCTCGGTAACAATGCTGGATTTTTACTTTCAAATGATAATTCTGAAAACTGTAACCATTCTTTTCACTTCATGATTCCTTTTCACATCTATCTTGACAACATTCAAATGCTTTACCAACTGTGGGAAATTTGGCTCTCTTCGAGTTTAGTTTGTACCTCTTTTATCCACCTTGCCTCCGCTTCATTCACCTCGTCTGTTGTTATGCATCGCTGTTGTAGCTTATCCCTTCTCTTGCAGTTCTTTATAAAGCATAGCACCCAGGCAGTTACGCCTAGCAGCCTTCTTTTTAAAGTATAATCGCTCGGCTTTATCAACGATGAAAGTCCTTCTTCATTCTTTGTAGTGGTGAGGCCATTCCTCGGAAGCTAACCAATTCGGTCCTCGCCACTAAAGTTCATTTTTTTTTTATCTGCAATGGTGTCTTGCCCCTTGTACCGAGATCTGCCGGACTTTGACATGTTGGGCAATTTGCCATTTTGCCTCATTTTTTAATTGCTCAATTTCTTTAACTCTATGCTCCACGAATTGGCGATACTGACCTCATCTTTGAAGCCAATGTAAGAGAGTGCAACTATCTGACCACATACATACTTTCTCCATCTCAAATTCTGCTATTGCTTCTCTTACTGTCGCAACCAATTTCGCTGCAATTCTCGCTGTTGCCAACTCTAAATAAGAGTCAAATCTTTCTTTAATGGAGGCAACCTTGTTTTAGCAGTCAACAAGTTGCTAAATCTTCCTTTTGGTAATGTCACCACCAAATACACTGCCGCACAGTAGGCCGTTTGACTTGCATCTGCGTGCAATGTAATCTCCTTTGGTTTTTCCGACAAGGTAACACATCTTGTAAAAGTTCCCTCTGACACTTGCTGCACATCCTTTTCGAATAACTCCCATCTATTTCGTATATCTTCCCTAACTAAACTGTCCCAGCCTACGTCTTCCTTGCAGATATCTTAGAAAATCTTTCTGGCAACAATCTTGATAGGCCCTGCTACTCCTAATGGATCGTAGATCCTTGATATACGGCTAAGTAACTCTCTCTGTCATATTTGAGACTCCTGCTGTCAATACTACCTGTGACAATTTTACTGTCATAACATCACTCTTTTGATTCCATTTGATTCCAAGTACCTTACTTTGACATTCATCCAAATTAGGATCTGCTTTGCAAAAGTTACATCTTTATCATCTTCACTTTCCTTTGCCTGAGGACTCCATATTTCCTCACTGTTGCATTTCCACTTGTTGAAAAGGAATCCCCCTTTCTACATAACATCCGGCGCTTCCCTTTCAAGGCTATAACTTCCTTCGAGTTTCTACCTCCACCCAGTCAATCATCCACAAATAAACATATCGCTATCAGCTTAACAACTCAGAATCGGTCTCCTTATCACACTAAATGTGCTTTTGCAATGTTGCATTCAACAAGATTGACTAGAACCAGCGCTAAAAATTACCTGCGTAAAGCTGCATTCACAAATCTCTGACTATGCATCCTTTGGGACCTCAACCCACAAAAATCTTAAACAGTCTCTATCTTCAACAGCTACTTCAATCTCATGGAAAGCTTTCCACACATCACCCACTAATGCAACAGGATACATTTTATGGCGCAACATTACATCAATCAACATTTGCATTAGCGGCGGTCCTTGTGAAGGCATTCATTCAGTGATTTACCACTTTTTCTCTCCTTTGCTGATGCGTCAAATACTATCCTTACTTTGTGGACTCTCCTTCTTGTCGCATAACTGCATGATGTGGTATGTAATGTGACGTCATTCCTCCTTTTTCTTTCCCTTTCTCTACCTTTCAACAATACCTGTCTTTATCTGATCTTGAATGATATCATGGTAAGCTTCTGCTCTAGTTCACTTGCTAACCTTTTCAGCTGTGATTTCAACCGCTTCTTGCATAGCTTCTTGTTGTCTTGTAATGATGCTTTGACTAATACTGACCTCAAAGGTACATTTACTACATAACGTGTACCATTAAACTGGACTGTCTTTAAACTCTTTATGCACTAAGAAACTCTCCTATCAACCATTTATGATGTGAATCATGAATGGTTGATAGGAGAGTTTCTTGAAAAATTATGGCAAGAATTAGTGATAAGAAGTGGAAGTGAGTCACATGACCAGCCAGCTATCGAAAGGAGAATAGAAGGCAGAATTTAGTCTGTTAACAGTACCACATGTGAAGCGTGCTTAAAAACATGATTTCCCTTGTTGCTTTCTGCCAGGCATTTGCAAATGAAAAACTGTTAAGGAAGACCTTGCATCAATTTATAAACCAGATAGTTGCGTGTATTCTAGAGTGACCTCAATTAAAGAAGTGTATAACCTAGAAAAAAATCATCATAAACATATATGGGCGACGCTAGAAAAATTTCTTTAGGGGGATGTTATCCTGTAAAATTTAAAATATTCATTAGAAGAGTTATCTGAGGAGCGGCCGTCTGATGGAAATAATCGTCTCTACGTTATCAGCAATTAGTGGCTAAAATTGCCCAATCTTGTGAGAAACAAGATTTTACCCATTTTCTAAGGCGTCAATCAGCCGAACAAAAACAAAGGAAAAGACGTATCGTGTTATTAGAATCTTAATTTTAAAAATACAGACATTTGACAAGGGCTCCCCAGCCATCCTGCCAAAACGGCAATTGAAAGGTGGTATCTGATGAAATATGATGAATTTTTATGAATCAAACACTATATAGTATAGTTTGAATCTCAGAACAAACGAAAATGGAGCGAACAGGTAAAATGTACTGGAAAAAATGTTTCTAGACTAATAAGACTAACACTGCCGCAACAGACACTGACTTAAAATAAACATTGCAACTGAGTTAGCATCAACAACGCACCTTAGTCGCCTCTTTTTGTACTCTGCAGCGTTGAATTTATCTCTTTCTTCTCTTTCTTCTTTACTTATGTCCTTAAAATTAGTCTGTACACCAAAGATAGGACGTGCCCACTGAGCTAAAAACACATTATAATAATCGAGTCAATAATAAAACGGCTGTAGTTTTGCTCTCAACAAAACCACTTCCTTATACAATTTGATAAAGAAAACGATAAGAATGTCAAGAACAGCAGTTATATGACATCACACCATGAAGAAGCCACGATGAACCCGAAAAACCACAACCACCAATTCAAGTTTATTCTTTGATTAAATACAGACAAACTGTTTGCATCAATAAACGGCAACATGTAACCTAATGTATGAATCCTGCCTTTATTATCTGTTTGCCATAAATGGATGTAATCTACCCAAAATTGTAAAAACATTTCGGTAAATATTGGCATTTTATGCTGCATATCATAATCAAGAAACTACTGGGTTTTGCAGCATGTATCTGCTACACGCAGTCCAAACAAAAATGTAAACAAGGCTATATAGAAGATGCTTTCAACTGCAAAATAACAAAATAAATACAAATTTTCATTTTTTTTAGCTGCATGCACACAAAATTGGATATGAATATCTGGCACATCTTCAGGGAAATTTCCGTGTAGCAATGACAATTTTTAGCTGAAAAACGGGACTAATAACCGTGCCATTGACCAGAACAATGTAGAGTCACAAATTAAAAAGGCCTATGGTAGTTTATAAAGATGCTAAATTCATCATCTTGTTCCAAGTTCATAAATTTGATGATTCCAAAATTCTTCTTGTCTCAAAATGTTTACACACAATTCTGTGTATTTTCCAAATTTTTTGTAGATGTATACCGTATTTTTCAAACAAGGTACCCCTAAAAAGGGCACATTCCTGCTCCCATTTACTTGTTATGTTACCCCCCAAGTTATCTGGTTCTTGTTGGGGATAGAAAAAGTCTAACGATATTTCTATTAAGCTATAACACTGTATCACAACGTGTGCCTTTCACTGAATAGCTTCCATTATGGGATTAATTTCTTTTATGTCGTTATTTTTCTGTTTCTAAATTTTGTCCAATCATTTGATAAGACAAGCTGCTTGGCTTTAAAAGTTATATAGCAAAGACTTCGCCATCTGCCTCGTTCGAAATCCCCCTTTTGCAATAGAAAATAGTACTGCACGAAAAGGAGCTAGACAGGTCTACTGTGTGCTCCCATAAGTAACCAAAATCTTGCAAAAGCTATTCCAGTCAAAATAGTAATAAACATTTGCCTCAAAGACATGGCTAGGTAGGATATTGCATTTACATGTCTTCCAAAGCAAAAAAAATAGTGACATCACAGAAAAGAATAAATGTTATAGATGCAATGTCTTATGGACTAACGACCATAAAGTAAACAAATTTAATGACCGGGTAAAGACAATGCAAATAAAAGTTTGATTTCGATATAACCGTCAGCATCACCATTGTGATTACACTTGTTGTCAATGATTAATTACCAAACGTTGGCTGACAACATGAATCAATATTAAAGGCATCTTTACAGCAGAAATCAATCTGTAAAGTTAGACTTATGTTGCAAATAAACCTCTTGGAGCATTTTATGAGAATCATTCTTTGGAATGGAGATTCAAAATTTACATAAAGGTAACGTTCGAGGATAAGTGATAGTTAACAAAGTGTACTTACCCACGATCTTTCCAGCTAGATTACGATTTTCTCTAGACTCTTTTGGGTGTTTATATAGAAGCATAACTGCCCTGCCGATGCCACTCATTTTTAACGCGCCAGTATCGAGAGCTGGAAACTAAAGGGTTCACAAACGTCATTAAAAACGCAGTTAGCTGTGTGCATTAAAAAAAAAGCTATAAAGGCTATCATTTTGACATTGCTTGGCACTACAGAACTGTAACTTGGCATACCAAAACATCTCTTCCTCGACATGAACTTTTTAGACTTGCAAATGACATTCGTAAGATAATTTAGTTTTTGTACATGATTCATTTTTCAGAGGTCCAAACTCTCCAAGTCTGATTCTGATTTCTAGAGATTGAGGGCTATCCAGGGCTACTTCGAATAAACAAATTAAATTACGCCTTTGCACTTCCTATAAATGATAATGCGTAAAATTAATGTCAGCAATTGTGATTACGGGTAAGAACTCTGCTAGAAAATCTAAACCTAAGTAGCTGAAAGCACCAAAGATACCTTACATTGGGCGCAATCGGCAAGTATAATCCTTCTAGTTCCATTTATCAACAATCTACAAGTTTTTAGCTGCTCATTAGGAGGCACCAGGATTCAATGCAATGAAAATGCGGAAATTTAATGACATACCTCTGAAAGAAGCCGAAGAAAATGCTTTCTTATCATTACATGAGGTAATGAGTTATCTGGGAGCGGAGAAAGCCATTCCTTGAAAAAGCAATTTAAAAAGTTAGAACCACTTACAAAATCTGGGAAACCGAATAAATAAACTGTTAAAGAGTTAATGGAATTCTGAGACGGGTTGACTCTAGAAGTTCGATGGTCTATCATAGTTATACACTTTTCAATGGATTTAAAAGAGTAAGACACACCAAAATATAACAGAAACAAGTTTGAAAGCATCCATTGAAATATACGTGTTCTCGCTAATTTGACATGGTTTCAATATCATTTGGCACTTTCCTGCACTACCAATCCGCCACACGTACTTAGCCAATCAACTTTTTCCCTTTGTTCCGCTATATATAGCTTATCTTAGGAAAAGGAGCGGATGAGTGGATGAACTTAACACGATATTTACCATAACCTAACTTCTTTATTGACAGCCCCATCTACATTGGTTCCTATGGAATGTGGAATATTTGGGTCCGATAAAATGCTCTAGATAGAAGTGACTTTGGTATTGCCATGATATCTGGGACAGGTTGCGGGCCAATTTAATTGATCGGAATGTCAGAGGCCTATGCCTTTGATAACCCATTATCATATTGAGTAGAGAAGAAACTTTCTCACAAAAAAGATAAAACATAGAGTTAAATAGCAAAGGTCGATAATTACCTTCATAACAGGTAGCACTCCGCCGTCAATAAAAGTATGTTGTAAATCAGCCCTAGAAATTAACGGTATATTTCATATTGCGATATCAAAAAGTCCTAATGTTTCATTATAAGAGACTAGCTAGTAAGATGCAGAACTGAAACGTTTCAAGTAACCAAAGCCGAAAGCTAGTTGAGAGTAGCTCATATGAATACACACTACCTTGGAGATCCAAATAAGCGGAAAAGAAGATTTTCATGTCATTAATAGAATAACTAACGAAAAGAAAGAGATAACAAGAACAAAGATAACAAAATAAAAATGACCAGAGTGCGGAAAAGGAAGCAATCAATAAAGTAACTGACTTGTGCAAATGGGAGACAACACTGTCAAGCATTTTCAGCTTCTTTGTTGCTGCTTTTCCAGTCTGATTTAACATGCGATCTTCCTGCAAGGAAAACATTCAAATATAAAAACAGCAAATCAGAGACGATTTAATTGACTAGATCTACTACTTTCTTTCTGACAATGATGATAACCAAGTCACGAAAGAACTAGCATCACATGTTCAGTTGGGAAACTAGGGTCGTGCTTGTCAAACAAAGCATGACCAAAGATTTTTAAAACTAAAAGTTTCTAAATATGGTATCCTTTGATGAAATTTCTGTAAAATATATCTTTCACCCTTGATTATCATTTCAATATATTTATATATTTTCCCAGGACACTTAATCAAAATAGCTATGCTTTCTGTTACGATCGTGATGATTGCACAGGGCTTTAATACACACCTCAGCACGCATCAGCTTTCATGCAAAGCCTTCTTTAAAGCTCTTGCCAGAAAGACAGGGTTTCACCCAGAAAGTCTTTACGATGAAGGCCTCCGACGAGACTCGTAAAGCAGGAGGGTTGGGGGTAGGGGTGGGCAAGCTTCAACAGGCAGAAAAATTTACCATCAAAATACAACAAGATGAGTTACTGTTCAGAACAAATTTAAAGAGTGATCTTCGTTTCATGAAAATTTGTACGGAGGAAATGTTATGCAATTAAAATGATTATCTTAGCCGATGAAGGAAGTGTTGTAATGGCTCTGCTTAGGCATGTCTACATTCTTTGCAATTCGTTATCTTTGCACACCACAACCAGCTATTACATCAGTTAATCATCATATTGCAGCTAATCATCTTCACACATTATTAACTTTTGACAATACAACGATATTTATTTTTCTACGTTAAGTACTATCAATGTGTACAAGCAATTAATTTAGTTTAGTAAAGTCAGTCACGGTTCAATCACGATTCAAAGTAAAATTTAACCAACGACCAGCAACGACAATAGAATAACGACACAAAACCAATCGTTTCTGCAGTGTTTCTAATTTATGCTGGATAGAAAGGTGAAAGGGGGTCATGTTCGTTGTCGGAGGCCCTGTTGACCACAGAAGGCAAGCTCACAGGGTTAGGATATTGAAAATTATCATGCACAAAGTTCCAGAAGATGGTATGACTATGCAAGCTTCGCCACAGCAAATTTTCGCAAACAAATCAATAGCGTACGGATTATTATGCTTAGAGGGGAACTGGTACAGCCCCAGAATAATGGAGAATGCATAGTAAATACTTTTCATTTATTTATTTTTCTTTTGATTTCGGTTTCAAGTACCAATGCATACGATTGTCTCTTTGCAGCTGAAACGGGCATGATTTGATTTCTAACACCTGACGTAAGAATCGGTTAAAACTAAATAAAATATTTTACAGTAGCTATAAAGAGGATAAAATGTTAATAAAGATTAAACCCTTTTAAGAAAGAAACAAAGAGTGCTATAGAATTCTACAAGATTTGACACATGAAAACTAAATAGAGATACTACCTCAGCTGCGTCACGCATGTTGCGAATCATTGCAGCTATAATGTCGTCATTATCATTAATTATTTCGAAATCCTAGAAAAGAAAATTGCAAAAATTGTATAGAGTACAGAAACAAGGCAAAGGTTATGTTTCAAGAAAGGTGCACAAATGGTTCAGCAGTGGAGCTTGAATTCTATTACAATGAAACCAAGCTGAACATGTAAACTGAACATACATCTCTCTCTTTCAATTCTTGACTTAATCAAGTGTTTTACGAAATATCTCTCAACAATTATTCTAAAATGCGAATGAAACCTTTGTTAACAAGCTGTAGGGTGAACATAAAACGCATAGATAAATCAGTCTTAAAATGATTCATGTTCCAACAAGAATGTCAGGCGAAGGAGTACCTCAAAGTACAAAATATCTGATTTTTTTCGAGCAGTCGTTCAATCTTTTCAGTGTCAAAATGCAATGAGCTGTTGCCAGAGATAATTTATATTCTATGCAATCAAAGCAGGAACTCAAAATCGGGGGAAGGGCTGTGTCAATTATGCCAAAATCAACTTACTCATATGTGTTTTTATAAGTTTTTATTGAAATCAAAAAAGAATGATAAGAAAAATGAATTATGATATCGTGAAGAATACTATCAGGCACAAGTCACTTCAATTAAATCGGATAAGAGATATAATGGCTTTCTGCCATATTATCATTAGAGCCATGCGTTAGATTACTCTTAACACAGGTTATACTTAGCTACAAATATAGTAAATGAGTATCGAACTACTCCAAATTCTAAATAAACATTCATCATGATCTCTTACAGTCCTTTTACAGGCTATTTTGCATTAGCAGTTTAACTCATCTGAAATGTCACAATCGCTACTACTACGGTCTATCCACTAGACCAACTCACTTGAGACCATGAACAGTTACAGAATGGTTACGGACTGAAATCCCTACACTTGCTTTGTATCCCACGCAAATGTACTTAAACAAGCAAATCTTGAAAAAAGTCTCATAAAGACATTGTTAGAACATGAAGGTACGAATAAAAAAACTACGAGGAACTTACCCTTTTCTTTCTTCGACGACTCCCCATTGCCTAGAATTAAAAAGTCACATTAACTTTTGGAAATTATAACAACTAAATAATTTTCCGCTAATAATTTTACCACCATCCTTTAAAAAAGAGAAAGTAATCGATGTTTAGCAGACGAAAATGGTTTCAGCAATACATAGGAAACTAATAAATTGATAGAAACGACGAAACCAGACATATCCAAAAGGTGTCCAAAGGCGCTACTTTGCGGTTAGCATCCTCTTCTAAGTGGAGTAAGATTTTGGTTCGACCCTATCTAATCTTCATATCTGAATGTGTATTAACCCTGGAGGCATTTCCGTATTCTTGCTCTTCTACTTCCTTCTTTGCTTGAAACAAGTATGGACTGCCACATTGTTAAAACTGTTCCGCTCATAAGCCTAGATGGGCTACCCTTTTATATGTTCATCCCAGCACAGTCTTAATGTGGTCTAGCCTGTCTTTTGGTTCATATTGGCGTTACCAGCACAGGTAACGCAAGCTCACGCTGGCGTTTTCTGGAGCTGAAAGGCAAAGCATCTATAAAAACGTGACTTTTACTGTTGTCAAGAAAATTTTATTACAACGCATGATTCTCTTCTCTTCGATACAGCCTTATCTTCTATGTTTCAGAGCTAGTCTATGAAACTGTTGGTTGAAGTAACAACAACATGAAATAAGAAACTAGTAACCGTTTTTCATATTTAAAAACCAGCTGTCATTCTTAAAAAACCAATCACGATGGTATATATTTGTGTTTGCAATTGCTTTTTTTATTGGAGCCTCAGCACTGATAGATACATGTCCTTGGGTAAAAATGAAGCACTGCATCAAAACAAAAGTATGAGACAATCTAAAGAATGAAAAAATCTAGATCCAATGCAGATAAAATAAGTAAATATTTCCATTCAGACATAGTTACCTCTTTTTTGCGTTGCATCATAAGGTCAAAGTCCGAAATCACCCTAAAAAAGTTCCAATAATATAAAAATAAGAGAGAGACAAAACAATAGCGTTATAGTTTGCTAATTCAGCTAATTCACGTCAAACTGAAAGTGTTTAGAGATAATTTTCATTGAGAGGAGTTAAATAATGGAACAGCCTCTCAGGTGAGTCGGAACAAGCTGACAAAATTAACACCGTCAAATCAAAAATTTAGATGATCATTGTTGTTTTTACTGGTTGCTTCCCATATACTCAAAAAATTAAAAATATGGCTTTTTAAAAATATTTTTATTATTATAGATCTTTATTGTTATAGATCATAGTTACTATTTTCAAGTGCATATTTTGATTAAATTTTAAAGGTTTGACGGTGTAAATGCCTTGCATGTTTGCGTATCAGCGAACGCCTCTAGGAGGAATCAATCAAACAACACCCCGCAATGTTTTGATTGCTTTTGCCGTTAAAATTCGATCCCGAAATGGTACTTTTTCAGGCCTAATCAAAAAGAACAACTTGTCTGACACAGGATAATCTTAACTCCCATATAAGGCATACGCAACGAATAAAGATTCAAATGCTATATCATCATTAACATCTAACTTTTTTCCTGACCTTACAAGCATTGCTATCAATTGATTTCGAGATGAATTCGGGACTTTTTTGCAACTGATTTAGCACTAGCTTTATTTCTAATTCCCGGTAGTAAGCTTTTACAAGGGCCTGACAATGAGTGTCGTTAATTTGAATGTCTCCAGTGAAACCTCCGCCTATAATCACCAAAATATAGCCTTTCTTAAACAGCACCTACCTTAGAGCAAGGTGAAGTAGAAATCATAATGGTATGTGGAAAGAACTGCGCGCCTTTATATTATTTTCGGTAGAGAAAAAGGCGGCTTCAATTCAAGGGTGGCTTCTATTTTTTGCTTTACGAAATTTGTGCGGCTTCTAATCAAAGGCAGCTTCTATTCAAGGGCGGCTTCGATTCAAGAAATTACGGATTCTCATTTCAGGCATAAGATGCACAGAATAGTCATCAAGGACATAAATTGCAACACTTAAGCGTGAACAATGCATTGATAATTTGCAACATTTCTTCCAGACGATATGAGCCCTTAGGTGCTCATTGAAATTGAAGTTGATTCCTGCCGGAGCTTGCAGTTCAGTACGATTCCCTTTACCTTTAAACACAAATTCGGGTAGTACTAAACTTTAGAATCGCTGCAGAGCTGAGTAAAACAGGTACTTCAGTCTTTTGAAAGCATATAGTTTTCTTTACCGTAAGCGCTTTCAGGTTTGAATGGCAATGTTTTCTGACTGCCACTTTCATTGCGATGAAGTGGCATCGGGTCACAATTGATAGTGGGGGGATCGGCCCCATTGAGTCGATAAAATATTTCCGAACAGTCCAAATGTTTTTCAGATAGTCTTGCAGTCGTTCAAATCGGTCTTATTTTCCAATAGCAAATCTCTTAGTAGGCTTTCGGAGACTGAAAGTATATCCTTCAATCCAACATTTATTCACCCTTTGCCGAATTTAACTGATCAGACTTAGGTACAAGTATTGCTTGTTGCTCTAACCATTTGTTCTACAAGACTCAGTTTGTATTTTCAGCAACTTTTTCGGAAACCGGTCTTTTAGCACTAATCGTATGTCTGTAAACCATTCAAATAAGGCTTAGCGTACTTCTGCTTGAGGTTTCCTCCCAGCTCAAATTTATCGAAATTTCTAAGTTCAGAGAACATCATCTGGTCCGGAGAAATCATTTGCCAAATACTTCCCATGGCACCTTTTCGCAGCAAACTTTAGGTCCTTTCTATGTTAGAGTCGTTATTCTTACCATCAGCAAAATCTATGAAAAAATTTGACTGCTTTTGCCAGAAAGCCCTGTTTTGGTGGACAATAAAATTTTTGCGTTTTGCATCATATCGAGTCTTCCCCTGTTGGATTTTCAGTTTAGCACAATACTGTGACTTTCCAGTCAACGCATTCCTCAAGCTCTTGCTTCTCTGCCAATGTATACTTCTCTAACTGACGAAGAAAGTGTTGTTTTGCTTAAACTGATGTTTTCTTCCAGCATGTATTACAAATTTACAACGCATGCACTGCAACATGAATCAATTTTATGAGAATCTTATGAGTTATGTTCTGCTAAATTTTGAAGTGTTTCCGCCTGCAACAAGAGCGGGGGGGGGGGGGGAACAGGAGCTGGAAATATTTCCAAATATTAATTAGCAGGAGTCTTAAAATCACGTTCCATTTCGCATATTGAATATTTACAATATTGCCAGCGCATCTTCATAGTTTCCAGTGCGAAGTCACACGTGCTATGACCAGTTCTGAAACTAACTAAGCTTCATAGGGAGGGAGAAGGAAAGCTTTGGTAGATTGTATCAGGCAGGAGAGAATCTAAATTAGACAGAGCCGAACTGCAATTTTTTTGGCTATTGTTCAAATACCTAAAGTCTTGCTACCGACGATTTCTGGCTAGGCCTATACTACTGAAGATTGCAAAGGTTGGACATTAGAATCACGAAACGAGCCTCAATAAAGTAATGACCAGTAAAAACGCAACGGTATCATGAATCAAATGTCGTGATATAACACCTGAGATGATAATGGGTTTATAATTGGGGTGAACAATTGTGAGGGGATGGCATGTCTTAATAACGTGGAATGTTAAGTGCACTAAGAAACGATAGGATTAAATTGGAAAAACGTCAAAAAGCAAATTTTAACGCCACCTTTTGAAAAATGCTAAAACCACAGGTCCAAAGGTTGAAAGTTCTCTTTCATTACCGAGCCAGCAAGGCGGCTTAAGCTATAAGCGTTAGAATGCTAAATGATGCTCTAGGTTGAGGAAGAAATAAAGGTTTTTACTTGTTTGTATACGATTTTTTCAAGTTTGTTTTAAGCGTTGCAGTCTTTCTTGTGCCCTGATTACTTTATTTGTCTCAGCCCTCCCCCGAACGGTAGCATTCATTATTTTTCGAGTATATTTTGCTTCAGCCAGTCTGTATTTTAAGTAATTTTTGGCGAGCTGATATAAATAATTATCCTACAAATCATCAAAACCATTAAACTTCTATCATAGCGAATAGTTGATGAAGAGGAAATCGTCGATGTCACGTGAGAGCAGGTAATCTTATATTCTCGGCAAGTAATTTTAGAATCAAAACTGGTAATCTCATACAGGGCAATGCAGAGTTTAAAAACATTTTTTTGCAAAAAGGATAACCCGCATTTTCGTCTGGACCAATTACGTTTTAATACTTGCCTGTATCAGTAGTTTATATCATACTTACTCCGTTTTCTCAAAATTTTGTTCGTCATCACTACTTTCTTCATCTATTGGACCTGGTAACTTTCCAGTTTTTGAATCGCTTTCGTTACTTTCCTCTTCTATAGTAGTATCTCTATCGTACGAGGCATCTTTTCTGCTATCATCTGCACTCAATCCTTCAGTTTCTGACACATCTGTGCGGGATAACACTATAAACAGAAAAGTGAAACTATGTTAAATATGATTCAAGGGTCATTGTGCATAGTTTGGGTCGCTGCATTACAGGAAACCCACCCATAACACCCCTAATGCTTGATGACCTACACAGCGAAAGTCTATTATTCAAAGTCAAACCGGGCTGCTCGTGACGGTTTAATTCTTCATCCACCCGGAAAAGATTAAACCCGTTACCCAAACAGCCAGTTTCACTGATGTTCCCCAAGCATCACTTGAGGAGGAAGTAGCTCTCAAGTGGCCTATGGCATGACAACAAATTTAATTTAGATGAGAAAAGTATTGCTTAGTTGGATGAAATGGTGCACCAAAAGCATGGCGGGCGATTGGGGACGACAAATGAATTTCGAGTGATGAGTACTCAAGTGGTTTTTAAAATATGCTAGCTTCCTTTAATGATGTCCTTACAAAGTACCTGTAATTGGGCTCTGTTGATTTAAATTATAAAATAGGTAAATAAAGGAAGACGTCTGATTTCATATATCACGAAGTTTGATAACTGATAAAATAAACTTTAACAATATAAAATAAATGTTTGTCTGCATTCAGAAAGTTAAAAAATCCCTGCTATAAATAATTATACATATAATAAGAACGGAACTGCACGGTTCCTCATGAATAAAAATTCTAAAGCCAAGCATTTAAAACCAATAGAAAAATTCAATTCTCCAATGTTGGAACACTTTGGTGGACCACTTCGATTATTTTACTTATTTTGTGCAGTACTTTAAAATCAACCTCTTTGCATCAGGAATATCGTTTTCACTTCTTATAGCTTCATTAGCATTAAACATGATGATTTCCTTAATTTGCCAGTGAATACATGTGGTATCTAGCAGTGGGCTAGTAGAGAAATGGGCAGCGACAGCGAAGGTTTAAGATAGCAGGTACTCTATAGATAATATCAGGCATAATTATACAAAGTGAGATTTAAAAAAAACAAACGCACATTTAAGTCTTTCTTTCTGCAGTTCTTCTTCGTGGAAACCCTGAATATGGATGACAAAATACATTGACAACTGCTCGATAAAGATAAAATTATACTGCCTTCCTACTGTCACAGTAAACAAGTTTAATTTAAATCAGGTTATCGAATGGAGCCTTCTAACTGGTCACTCATAAATATCGAAAGTATTTGATTGGTTGAAATTTAATCTGGTTTTGATAAAGGCGGTTTACTGTGTTCGTGGGAACGCGCTATCAAATCATGATAAAAACTATTTCAAACTGCCTTAAGAGGTGAACCCTTTGAATAAAAAAGGGGTTTTTATGTTGCAATCACTAAATTCCAAACACGAATGAATTATTACTTGGGTCTCAACATATTTTAGTAGGGTTGTCAATGGCTTTTTACCTGAGTCAGTCTATATTTCATACTAATGTACAGTCGTTATATACTGTATCCTTGCCCGAGTCAGTCTGTATGTCATACTTCTAGATGTCTATATGTCATCATCTTTTTACCTGAGTCAGACTATATGTCATACTTATGTACAGTGGTAATATACTGTATCCTTGCCCGAGTCAGTCTATGTGTCATACTTCTAGATGTCTATATGTCATCATCTTTTTACCTGAGTCAGTCTAATGTACAGTGGTAATATACTGTATCATTCAACAGCAGCCATTTCTATTCGGATTCAGAGGCCAATTCTATGACCTTAGCACTTACTGCAAGCTGCATACTGAGCCATATGGAATCGAATGTCAAAAAACTAAAAGATCATCATCCGCTGTATCATCTGCCACCAAGATTTCAACTTAATTGTTTAGCAAAGAATCTGTATCTGAAGTTTGGACATTCTTTGAAAAGTTATACTTTTTAAATCAAAAAGCAAATGTTGGAACCTCAAATTCTCCTTCTTCATCATCGCTGTCTCCAAAGATGTCTGCTATAAGGCCACCAACATCACCACTAAATAAAAAAAACAGGAAAAACTGAATTACATGAGACAAAAAGATACAAAATACAATGTCTAGACTGGAAATTGGTCTTGTTCATTAAATTACTTATAAGCATGACACTGGGTCATTATTAGCTATTTGTATTAATCTAAAGTGGTCCATCCGCCCTTTTTGAATGAAGAGGCAAAGCAATAATTTGGAGATGGATCACGTCAGCAGCAGAGAACAATGCGTGCAAAAAGGATACACAAAATCAGATTTCTCAAACATTATATGTGGTGTTCCACAGGGTAGCATGTTAGGTCCATTATTATTTCTCATATATATCAATGATTTTGCCAATTTATCAAAGTGACTTCATTTCCATTTCTTTGCGGACGACACTAGTATATTTTACTCTCATAAAGAAATAGCCACACTTCAAAGAATAGTCAACAGAGAATTAAAAAATGTATCTGACTGGCTAATTTCAAATAAACTTAGTCTTAATATTAAAAATTAAATGTAATCTTATTTAAATCTCAAGCAACCAAGGAAAATGAAAAGGTAGATATCTTGATAAACAATGAGTGTCTAGAAGAAAAAAAATTTGTCCAATACTCAGGGAGTTATTATCGATAATAAGTTAAGCTGGGTAAATCACATTGATCATGTTAATATTAAATTATCAAAGGAAATAGGACTACTTGCCAGATTAAGGCAGTTTGTATCTGAAAACACACTTAAAAATCTCTATAATGTGTTAATTCAACCTCATATAGACTATGAGCTGATCCTATGGGGTAATGCTCTTGACGCACACAGTCATAAAATTTCTGTAAATTTAAATACAGGAGTTCGTATTATGCAATTTAAAAATAGACACGAATCAGCCGGACCTCTTTTTAAACAATTTAAGTTTTCGACTTACATTTTTACATCACAGCATGCCCATGTAAAAAGAAACAACTTTGAGATAACTAATTGATACTTAGACTTGAAACTGATGATTCATATTGGGTTTAATCCTATCAAATCTTTTATGTCAAACAATATAGAAAAATAGTATTATTCATTAGGTATTAATTCATGTCAAACAACTATTTTATTATTGTCTCAAATTTTCATACACAATTTTCCATTAACCAGTAAATAAAGAGAAATCTGAAATCTGACAATTTAACTGTAGCAAGTCAAGCATTTGACAAGACACTAACCTCAGCTGGACATCTTGGAAACACCTACAGGGTAGTAAGCTTGGGTAGTTAGCTTGGGTAGTAAGCTTAGGTAGTCTCTTAGAGACTTTTTCTTAGTATCCTGAACACATTAACAAATCAAGAATAAATTTGTAATTTTTATATGAAATTTAAATTTGAAACTTCAGCAAACAAGTGTACTTAGGTGAATTGTGTTCAAATATGTACATTTCTATTTCTAATCTATTTCTATTCTATTTCTATTATATTTCTATTCTATTTCCATTCTATTTCTATTCTATTTCTATTCTATTTCTATTCTATTTCTATTCTATTTCTATTCTATTTATATTCTATTTCTATTCTTTTTCTATTCTATTTTTATTTCTATTTCAATTGTACAGCCAATTAAAAGAAAAAAAATTTTATGACACCTAAATTTACAATTTTTGCATTGCTTCCATTTCTAATCGTTTTAGAAGAAAATATGACACATATCTAGCTTTTTCACCAATTTTTGAAGTTTTGTAACCTGAAACTGTGATCAGTTTCTTGCTTGCAAAATGGATAAATGTATCAAAAAAATTGTCAAGGATGTCAAGCATTTTGGTGTGGTCATCACTCATGGATATTCAGATATTTAACTCACAGCCAAAATACAAAAATGGATGTAGTACCTTTGCTCTTGAGTTTCATCATTTTTGTTTCTTTTGTAATCTGAATGCTCAGGTTCAAGTGATCTTTGAGGATACATTATGTTATCACTCTCATCTTGGTAACCAGAAACATGCTCAAGCTCATGCTCCTCAAAGCCGTCATCCACACTGTGACGCTTCTTGATAATCTGATCTTTAGTATGGCAAACCTCTTTATTTGCATCTGAAAAATTACAATTAATAGCTATATCCAATATGATCAATATGCTGATCCAGATCCAGAACCAAGTAACCTATTCTTTTAGATGATCAATATATAAAGGTATACTCCATGCAGCTGTCCACTTGGACTTATTCAAAGCATTTGGCATGCATGACCATGGTATGCTTTTTGAATCATTGAAGTCATATGGAGTCAGTGGATTAGCTCTTGCATGGTTTACAGACAATCTGCCTCAAAGATCACAAGTTGCAATGATACATCAAGAAATTTCTGACCCCTGCCCCCCTTACCTTTGGTTTTCTGCAGGGCTCTATCTTAGGACCTTTTGTGTTCTTGCTGAAATTCAATGATTTTGAAGCAGATGAATCTCAGGAACTCACCTATATATCTATGCATCTTGCTTGTAATAATCTTTTAATTCATCTCAAGAAGGGTAAGATAGAGGTTCATTTTGTGTGGTACTTAAAGACCAAAGCAGCTGATGAGCATCATTTGAAGGGTTTAAACCTGTCTACAAACTCTTTGTACTCATTTAATTGCTTAGGTACACAATAAAAGCGCAAGATCTGTTGCACCCCTCCTGAGAGACCATTTTTTCCCATTTTTGTTTGAATCTCAGGAACCAACTTTTGAAAAAGCATGGTCCTGGGTCTGGACCACCCATTCCCCCATGGCATCGCCACTGCATAGTACATCTAAACTTTCCCTGCTGTACAATAAATTCTGTGAATGATGATAAAGCTGAAAATGCATAAGCAACAGCACTATTCTTTCGTAATATTCATCTGCATTGTTTGGCTGAACCTCATAGGAGCAAAGAATATAAAATTGACATTGATATCAGCACAAGCCTTCTCCTTATCGAAATTAAAGTAAGGTGTCTTCATCTAAGTACAAAATAGATAAAATATTAATTATAGCATACAATTTTACTGGAAAGATAGACCTTGCAAAGGTATGTACAAATTCTTAAGGCTACATCATGATAAATGAACACAATGTCAGTACAAGGGGGAACTCATTTTCTTATACAAATGCCTAAAATGAGACTTGTGTTTGCTAAGAATATGTTTTTCATCATAGATGCAGGGCTTTATAACCTGCTTCCTACAGACATAAGAGAAAGTGCAGATGCAGATGAAGCTTCTATTATGGGAAATATTATAGCTTTTTATTTATTTGTAAATATATTTCTATTTATTTAGATACTCAGAAAAAAACTACAGCTTTTAAACCTTTCGACTTTCGTCTTCATCAGTAATCTATTTCTATTTACTTATTTATATATCAATTTATCGGCCAGAAGGACACATGTTGATGGCCACTTTAAATTAATTTGACATGTATATTTCCTTTAAAGAGTCATAATTGCATGTAATACTTAGCAATTTTGTCATCACTGCAAAAAGCGTTGAAAATATGCTATCAATTTGATAAGTTGATGGATTTTTTCATTTTGTGTTGTTAGTACAAATAGCAATTGTGCAATCTAAAATTCCTTGATTGTTGCTGTCAGACTCCATACCTACATCCAATAAAGTTGAAAAGGACTGCCTTTAAAAGTCATATTATGTTAAATATCTTGGAGTTCTGAAAGATAAGGACCTTACCCAGAAGCCATATGCTCAAAAAGTTAACCTTAAAGTTTCTAAATTCTTGGTATTCTTGCAAAATTGCAACATTTCTCTCTAGAGATATTTAAGCTAGCTGTCTTTTTTACTTAATATTCATAACTCTTTTATTTCCCCAATTAAAAAATTATGGTCTGATACACTGGGGAAGAACCTGTATTAAGACTTTAGGCCCTTTAAGGAAAAAACTGAAACAGGCAGTGAGGATAAATTCTTTTATGACTAGACAGAACACACAGAACCTTGTAGATAGTCGCATTAACGATTTCTTTCATTTAGCATCTGAAAGTCATCCTATCAGAACATGACAGGCATCTAGTGGCAATTTTTCCCAATCTACAATCAGAACTAATTACAAATTTTATTTCTTACAAATTATGGTATCAAAACTTGGACTAATATACCAAGCAACATCAAAAATGCCTTTTCATGTCTTTTAATTCAATTAATTTTGCAAGAATACACATTAAAATCCAAGATAAAACAATCACAAAGAATCCCCCAATTTCCACTTACCTACATGATTCAATTCCTGTAACTGATATTTTTCATTGTTTGTTTTTATTTAGTTTTGATAATATTTTGATTCTTTCCTGCTAACCCAGTATTATTATGACATAGTAGTCCCTTGATTTCTTAACTTTTAATTAAGACAATACAAATGCAATATTTCATGCAATAATGCAATATGCAAAATTTTTATTTTAAACTTTCACTGTGGCCTCGAAAGCTCTTTTAAGCGATTTTTATATATATGTCCTTCAACAATATTCTTTTAAAATGATGTTATGTTAACTATTCAATATATGATTAAAACAAAAGTAATTTTATACAGCATCATGAACTATTTGTACTGTTGTAATTAACTATTGTTGAAGATGAAATGAAAGAAATATTTGCTTTGCTTTAACCTTAGTGTGAAGCAATTGCTGGCACTCTTTCAAATTTTCAGAATAAAAGTTAAATTGATTTGAGTTTGGTATACGAAAAAAGTGAAAATGATATAACTAAAAAAAAGCCTTTTTAAATAATGAAAATCTTTAGGGCCTGAAAAATTTAAATTTCAAAGTTTACTCACCTGAAATAATAGTGTCTGAGATTTCCAATATTGGTGATTGTTGTTGTGTATCACTGGTTTCTTTGAGTATATCAGTTATCATGGCACTCTCAACACCTGACATTTCACCAATATCACTAAATGGAGAGGGGGCTGGTGCATCAATATCATCAAAACCATCATTTTCATCATCACATTTAGCAACATCGTTGCCATCATTATCACCTTTCTTATCATCTTCTTCCCCATCATTATCAAGGCCATTACTATGGTAGCCATCACCCAAATCATCATCATAATCATCAATATCATTCTGATCATCATCATCATCATCTTCATCATCATCAACATCATCAGTAAAGTTATCCTTGTCACTTAATATTCCTTCTCTAGATGGGCTGCTTTTAGGATCCGTGTTGTCGTAAGGTCCGTGATGTGTTGGTGATGTAGCACCATTTCCAGAAATATTTTCAAACATTGACAGGTAATTTTTCCCAGTTAATAGCTGGTCTTCCATGTCATGGCTAGTTGTTACAGTGTAGCAATCTTCATTCAAAATATTATCCTTAGCCTCATTTTCCATAGCTTCAAGCGAATCGTTGTCTCCTATTGCGTTATGGTTGTCTTTCTCCTCTGTACATCCTACTGTCTCAAAACTTTCCTGCTGTTGACTATCACTGCAGTTTTTTATTTCTTTATGGGCTATAGTCCTATCATTACAAATGGAAGAACTGCTGTTGATGTCGCTATTTATCTCACCCACTGCATGAGGGAACTCGATGTTCTCTATGTCCAAAAACCCACCACTTGCCGTCATTGTCGTCACCTGCAGGACAATATTGGCCTAATAACTGCTAAAGAACACAGTAGTGGTGAATAGCGATTGAGATGCTTATTCCTTCATAAAACGACGGACAAAGAAGGGCATCATCAAAACAGAGCGTAAATCCACTTTCTTAAATCCCCTTTTTGTAATTCGCACAACAAAGCATCATCGGTCGCATCGACGTTGTGGCAATTCAATGTTCGTGGTCTCGTCGCCTTCCGCGAGAGGTGTCCAATCCTAAGCCTCAATTTCACTCTGGACCTCGTTCGCAGGCACAGGCACAATGAGGTTTAAAGCAATTAATCCATGTTAATATTGGTGGGCACTTTTTCGGATATGCCACAGTATGCTCCTTCCCAGAATCTTAATATTGCTGCGCATCAACCTCAGTTCGGTTCAGTTCAGTTCAGCTCTAACCCACTGCACGGGAGACACATCAGCTTCCTCGGACAAACTCCACTCCCCCTCCCACAAATAAATATCTTAATCATCGTTTGAATTTTGAAAGAAATACATCGTTCCAGCGCACCATCAAACTTTCTGACAAAATTTTGTCCGAAATTTTAATTTTCCGAAATATGATGATGTCCGAACGTTTTGAAATTCATTCAAAATAGGAAAGCACAGAGAAACTTAACAAAAAAATGAATCAATCTTGTATTTGCCAGTAGTGCTCAAGTTCCTTGAATTGTGATCTAGAATTTTGGTTCCTTGCAAGTTTATCCGAACTTGTTTTTCCGAAACTTTTCCGTCCGAACGTACAATTTCGGTGAAAAGCAAAAGGAATCGTTTAATTTTGATCTGATATGAACTTAAACGAATTTTAGAAAGAGCAAAAGTATTTTTTTAAAAGAAATTGACTCAAAACTGAAAGATTCTGAAAATTGTCAGAAGTTGAAAATTGACTGAAAACTTCTGATCATCGAAAAGAAATACAAGTTGCGAGGCGCAGTTTAGTTGATGCGCAGCAATATTAGGATGCTGGGAAGGAGCATACTGTGGCATATCCGAAAAAGTGCCCACCGTTAATAGTCGACTGGAAGGTTTCATAATTGAATGTATTACTCCACAGGGGGTTACCTCCGTAATATGGTGTTTACTGAATCGCTCCATGAAACATGACTTCACGCACGCAGTTCTATGAAATGATTGACAGTCACGCTCATCATTATGCTAATTTAGTTGAGGGATCATATGGTTCATAATATCCATTAGCTCTGAAGCGGATGGAAGAAGAACCAACGTAAAGTTACAAGCTCAATGTTCCAAAATTCTCTGCCCTCCACGTCGATGTTCGTGTCGAATCTCGGGTGAGATTCTTTCAGTTCCTTTCTATTATTACGGTACGGAGGTTACCAGACTTAGACTGGCTATGACGTAAACATTTATTTACCAATTTACCTTTGAATTTGCTACTATTTGCTTACCCATTGTTTTGTTATTGATGGAAACTTTTTAATGGACTTGACTCCGAAAAATCCCTAGGGCCTGATAACATAAGCCCTGGGATACTGAGGCCCTGTTTACGCGATGCCGGTACGACGCCGGCTCGATATGACATCGGTGTCAAACCATGCCGGTGTGTGATTTTTTGAGTCCCGTTTACACGATGCCGGTGCGATATCATTTCGGTTAACAAAAACAATGGTTATGACATCATTCAATAACTTTATTCTACGCTTGCGCATTAGCCATGAAAAAGGCGCCAAACACATAGCAAAGAGAGAGAAACAAATCACAGTTACACACAGTTCTTGATCGAAAGAAAAAAGCGAAAAAAATGCCACCAAAAAAGAAGACGAAGACAGGTGAAAGTCAGGAAAAGTCTACCTTATTCACTTGGAGTGAACAGGAGCTAGAATTACTATTAAATGTTATTCAACACTACATTGTCGTGTCCGATTTTGTTACAAAGTGCCGCAGTTCGTCACAAAGCTCAGCAACGCCGGCATCAAATCGAACCGGTGTGGCTACCGAACTGGGTTTTCACACCTTTTATGCTGGCGTCGTACCGAACTCGTGTAAACGGGTGATCCAAAGACAAAAGATTCCACACCGGTGTCAAATCGAACCGGCGCGGCACCGGCATCGTGCAAACGGGGCCTGAAACTAATCCCACATGAAGCAGCAAAGTTTCTGGAAGTCATTTATAAAATATCCCTGGCAACCTCTGAAATACTAAAGGACTGGAGGACGGCAAATATGAACCCCCTTCACAAAAAAGGAGCGAAAAATAATCCGTCTAATTATAGACCCATCTCACTCACATCGATTCCCTGCAAACTTCTCGAGCATATAATAAAATCTTCTATGTATAACCATCTGGAAAAATATAGACTTATTACAAACAAGCAACATGGTTTCAGAAAGCATTTCTCTTGCACGACTCAACTTTTATCCATTGTTCATGATTTATGCCAGGCAATAAACGCTAAAGGGCAAACTAATATTATTTACCTTGACTTCTCAAAGGCCTTTGATAAAGTTTCACATAGAAAAATTTTACAGAAATTAAATAGTTACGGCTTTAGAGGTCTGAGCTATTCTTGGATAAGAAGTCTTTTATCATCTAGAACTCAAGCAGTTGTTATGGATGGTGATAGATCCTTCCCTTGTGAAGTGCTCTCTGGAGTTTCCCAGAGGACAGTTCTTGGCCCTATCCTCTTTTTGATATATATAAATGAAATTGTAGATGGTTTACAGTCCAATATTTATCTATTTTCTGATGATTGTGTTTTATATCGAAAAATAGAGTCAGAAGAAGATAATAGAATATTACTATTATTACTTTTGGATCCGAACACCCAGAGGCGAAAAGAAGAAGAAGAAATGAGAAGGGTGAGGGTAACCTGCAGGCTCCGGTCCCTGCTCCACAATGTTATTAATGAGTCTCGTTTGCATGTTAGTAAATGTTCATTTCGTTTCCATGGGAAACAACGTTTGATCAATGTATGCCAACATGGATTGCTTCTGAGAAGTTGAAGATGAATTATCACCAATCGCAGTTTTTTCCCGCACGGAACTTACTTCGGTTTAAGCAACACTCAAATGGTTAGTTTAAATTTTGTTACTTTGGAAAATTAGAAGGGTGTTGACTAAACCTGACTCATTTATTCTTAAGCTGATAGGTTGTAGTTTCAGATGGCAGAACTAGACGAGATTTCGCGCGTGCAAGGTAAACATTATTGGGTGCACGACTTATACATCTGATTTTCTAGGGTTCACTAAGCCGCTTTAGGTAGTATGAAACTCCAGGAAAATCGAAATCGAGCCTTTAAGCATACAATGCGCGCGTACAAGGCATAATTTTGGGGTGCTCTTCGATCTGCTGCAAAGTTTCTTGTGCGTGCAGTTGCTAGGAACAGACTGGAGCAGCAGTATGTAAATAGTTATAAATGTAAAAAAATATTCTAGCAGTAACTAGTTTCATCAATGAAAATCAAAAAGGAAACTTGGCAAAGGTCCAGCGTCGGCAAAGTCCTTAATAATTATAACAATACACGAATGTTTAATAATCATAGGATGATGATTAGGATCACATAATAATAATAATAATAATATTATATCATATAAGAATATACGGCTTGCAGTTAATGCACTGTTTGCCTCATGCAGTGCTGCATATTACTTTAGATAATTCTTTACACCTGTCCCTGCATCCAGCTATTTTTTTCAATACTTCTAAATCGTCCCTAGTTTTAAACTGTTTAACTTCTAGATCTTATTTCTTGTTTCCTTCAACAATATTAGTGTGTAATTTCACTGCCAATGTCATTCTTTGTTTTTCTCTGTATTTCTTAGTATCAGCTGGTAATTCAAAGTACCAATCCATGGCTTGTTGACATATTGCTTCCAATGGGAGTCTATACATGTGCCCAAATTTTCTCCATTGACTATCTTTCATTTCTTTGCTTAACTGTCTTTCTTCACATTCCTCATATAGTTGTCTGTTTAATAACCTTTGGTATCTTGGGGATATTCTCCTCAACTGCTTGCGATGAATACAATTATGAGTTTCTGTTTCCTTTTTTGTTAGTCCCCATGTGCTGAAATTGTATGTCAACACTATTTTAACTAGGGTCCTATATAGCTGTAATTTTCTCTTGTTGTTGACTTTTGACTTTTCCCACAGTGTCTTTACCTCAGCCATTGCATTATTTGAAAGTTGTTCTCTCCTTTTCATATCTTCATAATCTCCTAAAAGTGACCCTATTTTCTTTGTTTTCCTCCATTTTTCGTCACTCTTCTTTTCTCACATTCGAAGGGTTTCCTCTGTCTTTTCATCATTAATTTTTAAATTTCTCTCCCTTAGTGTTTCCTTAACTATTCTTTCAGATGGTCTGCTTCATTTTTGCTTTCCATGAGGAAATCTGAGTCATCTGCATATTTCAGCTCAGTTGGTAGACTTGATATTTTACTGTTTGTGTGAAATATCTGTGATCTTGCTTCATTCATTCTGTCTTTAAATGTTTTTAAAGCATTTTCAAATTCTATGTTGAAGAAAGTCCCAGAAATAGCATCACCCTGTGGTAGGCCTATATTTGTTTCTACAGTTTCTAGATCATGGTTTCCAAATTTAATTGATATTGAAGTATTTGACAATAACAATCTGCACATTCTCTGCTCGTCCTCCTGAAGTAATGTTTCTAATTCTTGTATTAACTTTCCTCTTTCAATTGTACCAAATGCACTACTCATGTCTATTCCTGTTATAATTATCTGGATGTCCTGGTATAATTGCACTTTTGAGCATATAAATGGTGCCCATGTGATATCTGTTGTGATAAATAATATATATCATATCATTTTTGGTCTATATGCTGCTTGTGTGTGCTTAACATGCTCATCCACCTTTTCTTTGATTCTCTTTAATGTGATCAGTGACAATACTTTTCTTATAACATTCAGTAGATTGATTGGCCTTAGGTTTGGGAGCTTGTGGTTAACCAGGCTTTGGTATTGGTTGTAGTATTGACCTTCCTACATTTATTGAATCCATATGTTCTTAAAATTTTTCATCAATGCATCTGGACCATATTTCAAAAGTTCTGCTGGAATACCACTTTCACATTCACTGAGCAATGGCGTCGCTTTTCTATCTCTGCTTTGGTTGTCAAAATTCATATAAACTTTGATATAAAATGCATGACAATGTTTGTGTACTGTGTGTTGAGGCATTATTGAAGCCATTGGATCACAATCTTATCAACGGGAAGAAGAAAGGGTACGAAGAAGAAGATGATCTTTTGTTTATTTTCAAAGGCACATCATCTCCTTACATATGCAAGCGTTATGTAACTCTTGTTAAGAAATGAAGAGGCTTAAAAAATAAAGTTGCGCAAGTAGAGGAAAGCTTGGAAGGTTTGCATCGCACAAAATATGATGAAACTGGTTTCTTATCAAAACCAAACATGAACAGGTGCCGTTTAATACATCTGCAAAGAGAATAAAGTTTGCAGAGGACGATTTCAGAGGCTATGCAAGTGCAGAGCATCCTGCTTTTCATGAAAGCGAGGTGGGGCAGAATCAACATTATATTTCTAGCAGGTATGTGTAACAAACAATATGAAAAGATCATTTCAATTATTTTTATACAGTAAATTTGTCAGTAGGCCCATATGACATGACAATGAGTAAACACTGCAAAATGACAATGATGGACCTTGGTTGCATTGTGATGATGGACAATTATATTTCATTTGCAAGGCAAATAATCGATCAGATCTCCAGTTTCCTAGTTTAGATTTACGTCTCATTCTTCATATTAGCCCCTCTAATGAAGACAAGCACTTTGAGTATGCCCAATATGCTACATCAATGTCTAACGATCTGGAAAAAGTTTGGATTGAGGTTACATTTGCATCTCAAAAGCTGCTAGTTGGGTCCTACTATAGACAACCAACAGACAATCACTTTTTGGACAATCTACAAGTTGTATTGGAGAGATTATGGTTTAAAAAGCAAACATCTTGATCATTGAAGATTTCAATGAAGATATAAATTTAATAGGCATATCAAAAGCAGAGTCAACCTTGGGCAAACGATTATTACAGGTAACAAAGTGCTTCAACTTAGAGAATGTCATAAAAGAATATACAAGAATCACTTGATACAAGTACAATACTTGATTTAATATTAACATCAAAGATCTCCAAGATAAAGATTGCTGGAACTCACAACTCTATTATTTCAGGTCATCACCTAGTATATGCTACGATAAATTTACACAGACAGAAAACCAAACCAATAATTAAAAAAGTGAAAGATTATAAAAACATGAGCCTGGGAAAATTGAGATTAGATCTTGAGGGGGCACCTTGGCATACGGACAACATAGATTATGTATCCTGGGCATGGGAATATATGTTCAAGGACATAATGAATGAGCATATAAGAACAAGAAAGGAAAAGATCTAAGATGGATGACTGCTAGCATTAGAAAAGAGATTCATAGGAGGTACACCTTACTGAAGCAAGCGCAAAATCTACCAGAAAATGCAGAAGCATGGGAAGCAGTATAGAAAACAACGTAATCGAGTAACGGAAGCTGAGGCAGAGTATTGGAAAGATAAGTTTATGAATACAAAAAGCTCAGGAGATTTTTGGAACGTCGTAAGAGAAATGCAAGGCAAAGGAAATTGCAATTTAGGTGAAATAAAAGAAGAAAATGGAAAAAATCATTACTGATGCAAAAGAGAAGGCAAGCTTCAAATAATTCTTCGCTAAGGTAGGAGGAAATCTTGCAGTCAAGATACGGTTAGATTTGCCAGATAAGGGAAACAAGTACATACATCATGTAACACCTACTCTGCAAGACATTCAGTTTGGTACAACAATAGTTAAAAATGCTATTGACCAGGGAGTAAAGCCCAGGAAAGCATGTGGTCCAGATAACATCATTTCTAGAGAAGTAAAGCTGCCTGGAGACTCTGTAGCTTTTGGGTTATAATATGTCTTGGGCAGAAGTCTACAATGTACAACATATCCAAGTCAATGAAAACTAAGGTTAAAGCAGCGCCAAAGAAAGGAAAAAGCCATGAAAGGGGGAATCATAGACCCCTCTCAATATTAAGAATCCCTAGCAAAGTACATGAGGGGATTAGAGGAGGCGGAATAGACAATATTTTATTGATAGAGGACTTGTGAGCAAAAATCAATGGGGCTTTGTAAAAGGAAGGTCAATCGAAATGCTGTTGCTACATCTAACTGAAGTGTGAAGGAGGGCATTGGACGAAAAGAAAGTTGTAGGTATGATATTTATAGTCTTCAAGAAGACCTTTGATTCGATCAGTCATGAGATAATGGCTCTAAAACTCCAGGCTTGTGGAATATCAGATAGCTTGTTAATCTCAATGATTCACCGGAAATAAAACGGAAGCTAAAGTTTATTGGTCATGTGATGAGAAGTAATAGTCTTGAGAAGAATTTACTGACAGGGATGGTCATAGGAAACAAAGGAAGAGGCAGACCGAAAACAAGACTAAGCGACAACATCAAAGATATTTGTGGACTGACGATGGTGCAAGTGGAAAGAAATGCGCAAGATCGAGTTGCATGGCAGAGGATGGTGGAGAGGTTCACGGCCACTCAACTATGAGCCTCCCGTTATTGATGATGATGTTCATCTTAATAAAGGACTATTTGATGAATAGAAAAAAATATGTTGAGATTAAAGAACAGAGATCTAATCAAGAGGAAGTTACATATGGTGTGCCACAAGGGTCTGTTCTAGGCCCAAAACTCTTAAGCATTTATGTAAATAATCTACCAGAAGTACCAAGCTGCTGTAACCTGTAAATTTTTGCAGATGATACAACTTTATATTGTGTTGGTAGTTCTGTGGATGAAGTAACTAGCAACTTACAATCAGCATTGTCAGAAATAGCTGAGTGGTGTAAGAGAAATTACCTTACAATACACCAAGAAAAATGGGAAGTAATGTAATGAAAAGTAAAGAGTTAATAGGTCCATTAAAACCAATCAAGCTAGCTGAGCAAGACCTCATTTATGTCACCACTTTAAAATGTCTAGGATTTTAAATTGACCACAGGCTCAAATTGGAACAACATATCACTGACTTAACAACAAACTTGAGTAATAAGCTGAATCGATTTAGAAGGTTTAAAAGTCATTCTTCTGGAATTGGTGTTTGCGGGAGTTGCTCTGAAGCAAAGATAAAGAGAATAGAGAGAATACACCAACAAGCTGCATGTTTCATCTTAAAAGTACCCCAAAGAAAGGACCAAAAACTACCCAGTACGGCGAAATGGAAGTCGATCCAGTATATGTACATAAAAAGATTACTATGCTTAACAGACAAAGCCTACTATGAAAACAACCCTGAACAGATTGCAAATATCATTAAAAATGCTCAAATATTTGACATATGAGGGACAGCAAAGAGCTGAGAGGGAGTAGGCCCAGTTCAGAGCTTGGTAGGTCATAATTTAAACACAGATCAGCAATAGGATGGATCAGCTTACCTGATCAGTTAAGAGTTTTGAGAATTATGAAAAAATTTAAAGAACAGTTAGGTTTCTTGTCTGCAGCGATTGATAAAATTTCCTTTAATAAAGCTACATTTATTCTTAAGGACCATGATAACTTTTAGTACTTTTAACCATCATTTCAGTTTAAGGAAAAAACATAAAAACCAGTGCGTGACTAGAGTCTACAGTATATTTTCGGTTTAATGAATCTGATATGCAATATTGATCATAATGCATTATATTCTCATTAATGTCACAAAGGTCCATAGATTGGTACATGAATTTGGCCATATTCTCTGGAACTCATTATACCGAAATTATGTTGCATGTAGATTTTAAGTAGCATTTTAATTTAGTGTAGTACAGCAGGTCAACTTCAGCTTCATGCTGCCACTCACTGACCTGCTATAACAAATAAAACATGTATGTATGTATAGATGTAGGATCATTTTTATTAGTAAACCGATAAATTTGAGCATCTTTCAACAGTGCAGCTTGCAATTATTTTGAAAAATTTGATCCTTAGCAGTGGACGATGCAATGGCAATAAGCTTCATCAACAACCACTACCACATAATCTTCTCAAAATGTCTGTGAGCTTGCCAGGATCCGCCAACGCTTGTTTTCGATGAATGCTTCAGGGGTTGTATAAATAAGCGAATATGCCCCACTTTCATAAATGTTTCTCAAAGTTTCTGATACTTAGGCATCATATATCGCTGCTGCACTGATCCAAAAGTTTTATTTATGTGGTGAAGTTTGTCGACCATAAGTGACAACAGGGGGGATATTACCAGAACAACACTTGTGCCAACCAACTGATCATTTAGGACATCAGCGAAGACAGGAATGGCTTGATAAATAAGGGACTTTCCATACCCAGTGTGAGCACTAAAGAATAAATCTTTTCCATTGAATAAATTTCGAAGAGCATCTTCTTGATCTCTGTAAAAGTGCTGAGCGTTTAGAAAGGAACAAGCTGTGGCAATCGCTTCCGAAAATTTCGCTTCGTCTAGCTTTGATACACACTTCGCAGTCGCCATTCTTGTTTGCTTAAAACTCGATACGCATAAATTAAATGATTATTAGTGAATAAATTATTGTCCCTGAATCTTGGAATTGTGCGTAGCAAGCTTTTGGTCGTTGTTGCACAGACCCTTTCTATTTGAAATAATGGCTCTGCTCGCAGGCTGCTGTAATTTTGTTTTCTAGTGGCCTTGGCTCATCTATGAATTGTTGTGAATTGTTCAATTTTCTTGACTGACACATCATATAGCTTTTTTTGAAAGTGTGTTTTAATAACTTGGTATTTTTCTTCCTTATTGATTATACTTTTTCCGTCACAGTCATGTATAACTATATTCTTGTTTTTACTTTTTGGTTTTTTCAATCTTTGAATGCTTCTGTACATCTTCATATCATTTGGGGCATCGTCTTTTCTCTAACTATTTCTTCCATGTTACACTCTCTTATATTGTTTGTATTTCCTTTTTAATTTCCTTCATTATTCTGTTTCTTTCCTTTCTTACCTCTGTTATCTTTTCTGTGTCTCTGGTGTTTCTAATATTTATTCTTGTTTTCTTCTGTTCCTTTGATAATTGTTCTGCTTTATCACTAACCTCCTCTCGATTCTTGAACCTGGCTTACATGTTCCCACAACCTCTTTTGCTGTACTTAATAATATCTTTACTGTCAGCCTATAACTTTTCTGTGTCACCTTTTTTCAATTTTTCTTTTACTTTTTTCTTGAATCCTTCTTGTTTGTTGTTGTCATGTGTCAGTAGCTGTGTTATATGTCTCACCAGATCTCTGCTTCCTTTTTGGCCTCTTCTATGCTTTAAAGCATTCAGTTTTCAATCTAGTGATTAGAAGATGGCGATTACTACTTGTCAGAGTACCATGATAAGATCTTGATTCTTGGAGTAAGTGTTTGTGTTTGCTTTCTATTTTAATATAATCTAATTCTTTTCTGATGCTTTTGGTTGTATTTGTTTCTTGCTGAATCCTAATTTGTTCCCATGTTGTCTGGTGCCTTTGACTATGTTGGAAACATGTGTTTGATATTATTAGGTTGTTTGCTTCACAGAAGTCTATCAGATTTATTCCATTATAATTTCTATTTTCAGATGAGAACCTGCCTATACATCTGTCACCTGTTTTCTTTCCAATTTCTGAATTAAATCACCTGCTATCAGCAATATAGAGGTTCCTTTTTTTGGTGTTCTTAATTACCTGCTCTTATTTATCATAAAAAATTTCTAGTTCTTCTTGTCTATATTTTGTCATTTCAGAATGTTGCCCATAGACATTTATTATTGTTATTATATGTCTCTCAGTTTTTTGTTTTACAAATTTCATCTTCATATTCCTTTGAAATACCTTAAATATTTCTCTCTTTTTGCTTTGTCTCATTTATGTTTAATGGTCATTTTAAGTCCCGCACATTTTGTTATCTTTGGCATATCTTTCTGTTACCCTCTATTACCCTCTGACCTCATTTGTAAAACAGCTATTCTATCATCTACTTTGCAAACCTTATGTACACACCTTTTCCATTCCTTATGTATAATGAACCCCATTCCATAGTGTGCGTTGTTAGAGGGGAGACAAATTATTTGATGTCCTTTTATCTCTTCGTGACATCCATTACCTATTTTTGTTTGCTTGGGGTAGCATACATCAACCCTGTATATTTCCACGTCAGTTGCTAGATTTTCTTTTTTGTTATCTTTAGTAAAATAACTGTTATCTTACCTCTTACATTAAATGTTGCAACCCGTAGTTCTTTCATTCTTTATCCAATTATATTGCTGATTTTGCTGTTGTCGGTCTTAGGTCAATTTGTTTTGACCGGTCCTTAGACAAGTTTCAATCGTTTCGCTTTGTTGTCTGCAAAATTGGCTGCCTGGACTACTTGCTAAATCGATGGTAAATCCTCCAATATTATTCATTCCAATTCGTATTCCGTTCAAACTATCTTGCAGTAAAATGCCGTGTTCTAGACTTATTGCTGAAGAGTTAAGCAGAAGCAGCGTCTCCCGTCTCTGACTGTTCGCACTGGGTCATGCTTTTAAAGTTACTTGAACATATACTTAATTTTATTGTTCTTAAAAAGAAGTGTTCTGTTTGTCAGTAAAAAGAATAAGGCTTTGCTCCTTTCTTGTCTCTATCATTGTACATTTTGCTGCCATTAACAATATTGTCTATATCTTCTTTTTTAAATAAGTGTTAGGTCATGAAACCAGGCTGCTGGTGGAGATATAACATTAGATAGAGCTTGTTCAATGATATTAAGATCTTTTCCTCGTATGTACAAGACAGTGTCATCATTTTATGATGCTGGAGTTCTCAACATTATCATTTCTATCATTTGAGAACAAAAGAAATAAGAGAAGGCCAAGGATATAGTTTTGATGAACCTCACATGCAAGAGGATTTAGAGCTGATGTATGGATATTGTAATAGATAACTTGTTGTCTATTGAACAACTAACTTTTTAACCATTCCATCTCCACTCCATTTATGCCATATGATGGTAATTTGGCCAGAAATGTAGCATAGGGAAGGATATCCAATGCCATACTGAAATCAATAATCACGAGAACAACAATGTTCTTATTATCAACATGTTTTTGGATGTCATCAGTAAAAAAAGGAAAGCATGTTTCGATGATCTATTTCCAAGAAGTCCAAACTGTTTTTTTTGTCAGTAGATTCTGTTTGCTCGAATGATCGGAAAGCCTCAAATGTCTTAGTGCGATAAAATGCATGGAAAATTTGATATTCAATTTATATTGCGTTTTATTTGATTTGAGGAGGAAGGGTTTGCCACACTAAATAGGCATAACACTTAAACTTAAAATGCAGCCAAGGAAGGGGGAGGTACTTCCATATATTTAGAAAATAGGTGCCCAGGTTCTTGCAGAGCACCTCTGATGTATGGATTGCATAGAATTGTATTTTCCATTGCCATGCCCATAGTATTTTTCTTTTGAAATCCCTATTCAGATCCTAGGCTGTTTTACCTTTGCCCTTCACAACAGAAAAAAGTGATGTATCATCTGCAAACAGACACGCTATCTGCTATTTGATGGAAAACTGCGCAAAAGAACAAGAAGCATTCCAGAAATTCCGCACATTTCAAGTTTGGAAAGTATCCTATCATGCCAGACTCTGTCAAATGCTTTTGGCAGATCAAGGAAAACAGTTCAGATTTCTTTGCTGGGAACCTCATGAAATGCAACATAAATTTTATGCGTTATCAGTAAAAGTTGATTGATAGTGGAATCCCCAAGACGAAAACCTGCTTGGTGAGATGTTGGCATTTGATTGTTGCAAAGACATTGATAGATTTCATCAAAAAACACTGCTTCATCTTTCCAAAAATGGGCAATAGAGATATGGGGCGATAATTCTTTTTATTCTGCCTACTACCTTTTTTATAAACTGGTATGATATCTGCTCTTTTCCTTCTGGAAGGGTAGACCCCAGTTTCAAGGCATTCTTAAATAATCAAAGACAATGGTCAAACAAGACATTCATCACAAATTCTTATATCATCGCACATTTGAGCTTTATTGCTATCCAGCGAGCGAATTATTCACTGAATTTTCCCTTTGATGATAGTTATTTCTGCTCGAGAATAGGTACGCTGTGGCTGAAAATTTGGCAATATGCTTCCAGTTTCAACTGCAGAGCATTGTTCCATAAATTAGACATTAAATAAAGTTTTTTTGTTTAAGATATTTACTACAAATAATATATTTTTAAGCAGGGGTGGAATGTTAACAGCACAAGTCTTATTTATCAGTCTGCCAAAGAAAGACCAGTAAGATTTTTCCCCTGATTTGGATCAGAGAGCCTTTGACCAAGACTCAAGAGATATTTTTGTTTGGCAGAAGTGATTAGTTTTGAAGTTTCATTACGGGCTGCTCCTACTGGTCCCCATTCTTCAGTATTTCTACCTCATCACACATATTTTCAATAAATTCTATGCTTACGTTTTATAGCAGTTTCAAGAGCGGGTGTTACCAAGGGTGAATCTTTGTCATTGCATTTGATTACCCGACTAGGGGGAATTTTTGGATAAGATGGAAAGTAGGTTATTTTTTAAACTGTTTGCCTTTTCCCTCTGATCCAAGCCCATTGAATTTATACGCCCGAATGATATAACCAAGCAAGCATTTGCCGGCAAATATGTTTGCTTTTCATAATCCCAGACAGTCCTTTTGTAGGGGGTTGGAGATGGTAGTGTAATTTTAAGCATACCACGAATAATCTGATGCTTGCAGTTATTATCCCGGGATGGATGGACACCGGTCTCTACAAAATACATGTCATGCTCTCTCCTCTTATAGTTGTTGGTTCCCCGATTAACTGGTACAAGTTGTTTACATCAAGCACCTTATCAAGGACAGACCCCTCGAGATTTTCAATATCTTCCGACCATCAATGATTTGATCTACAATTAAAATCACCCATTATCATCAATGAGTACGTTTTTTCATTCTGAATGCAAGCTACCACAAGTTGTAGTCTATCGATAAAATTTTTGAATTCTGCGCTGTTTTGGCTTTGGCTTCGATAGAGTACCATAAAAAAGATTTCTGACGTGCTACACACATTTCAGAACAAACATTTTCTTGTATGATCTCAAGGTCTTGAAAGCATTTGATTGCCAAACCTTCCCAGAAATAAAGGCATAAACCTCCAGTTTTGGTGTTGCTGGGATGGTAGCTTCTATAAGATTCTCTACCAAAACCTTCGCTACACAATTGGCTTGTTTAATCCGTTCCTTGTATACCAAACGGAGGGTAAATTTTTCCGTAAGTTTTTGGAAAACTATCAAATTAATCAATCCCATTAGCTTGAAATGATTATCTGGCTCATAGATTTGGTCTTTTAAGTGGAAGTCATGCTGATGAAATATTATGTATTTTTATACTAACAAAGGCAAACACTCTTTCACTAATGATGTATGTTTACACTATCTGCTCTTCTTGTGCTCCTTCCATTAATTTTTGTAAAAGGGTAGATCCTCCAAAATGCGGATAATAGGCGATGTCCCTTTTTACTTATGAAAATGAATATCAATCGAATTTATTTTTAGATGTATTATTTTAAGTGACAAAAATATTTCACAGTCGTAGTTTGTTTGTGTTGTCCTTCTCACAACTACAATTTCGTACATGTCATCTGAGATTGTAATGTAGGTCTCATGAACATCGTATATCTTTAAGGTTCAGAATCCACAAAAGGTTCTAGTCATTAGTGGTTTCCATTCAGAGTTTTTATGTTCTGATCTAAGGTACTACAATTCAAGTGAGTTTATAGAGGAACAACTCTCACACGGTTGTTAAACTGACCCTGCCAATTGTCCATTAAGAACTGCAATGCCCCCCCCCTTTCATTGACGATTAGCTTCCTCCCCGCACAAGATCGAAACCGTTTATTCTAAGCTCCCTATAAATACTTTCTAAATTCTCCATGAACTATGTCAAACGAATCATCGAATCGCAGATTGGGTTCTTCATCTATATCCCACAGGGTAAACTTTGTTTTAAATTTTTAAAACGCATCAAGCATGGCTTTTTTACTTTCCTAGTAAGATCAGGGCCCTAGTAAGATCAGGGCTTATTTTTGTATTGAGCAATGCGTTGGCAGATGTTCCCCATCTCGTACGTATTGGATATCCTAAGCAGTTCATAACAAGACTGCAGCAAAGTTTCAATGCCATTTTATTTTTAAAAGATCTGGTGTTACATTTCTTTTTTTGGTTTTAAATTTCTTTTTTCATAGATCGATCTTATTTACGACTGGTCATCTATTATTGCCAATCTCTATAAGTTTTGACATGCATTATTAAGGTTGAAAACCTATGTATAGACTTCAAACATTTGCAGTAAATTTACATGATGTTTAAGGAAATTTATTGAAAGTTATAAAAAGATTTTGAAAATTTGTCAACCTTCGCAGATTTCCGTTAACGTATCTTACTATCTTTAGAAGGAGCTTGGCTTATTGCATACAAGGAAGAGCAGAAGAAAAGGTTTGGTGCTGTTCTTTGCTCATCAGCAAAGGACGAGAATAGCAGGAATTATCAATGTCCCAAAGCAAACTCTAAAGCAAATGAGCCATCGGCAGCTGCGGAAAATGATGAAAATTTAAAAGTTCTTGATGGACTATATCTGGTAAATATAAAAAAATTCATCACAACCATTCAATTTGATATAATACGTTTAAGACTAAACAATGTTTTGAGGATGACACATAAATTCATTCTGATTGAATGCGAATACTACAAGTTGGAGAACACGCTTTGTGAAAAGCCAAAGTAAGTTATTTTGTAGTTGGCAATATTACTGCGCAGCAATGTGTCTTGTGTCTTTAAATATTTTATTGCAAAATAGGGTTCTCACAGAAGGCTGAAGTCAGAGGTATGTGCCGAACGCTTATTTTGATTTTCAACATCCTTGATCGATTTTATAGCCTGCGTGGTTCTAACAATTCTTTCTTTGTCAAGTCTGTCATTTGTAGTGTTTGAGAATGTGGTTTGTAGTTGATCGCTAATTTCTATTTTCGCTGTTCCAACTGCCATGTTGTACTACTTTTTTCCAATTGTTTACATTGACTTTTCACATTATTCGAGGCCTCCTTCCTTCTGCCATTTCTTTTGAGATGATGAAAGTACTTGAGTTTTCTAATTCTCATATGTTTTCATGAGACGTATTATTAACTTTTTTTTTTTTGGACTCCCTTTTTTGAAATTCTATCTTTCTAGGAAATGTTAAACATCCATACATCAATATCTCACATCCAGTAATTCTGCTATGTAGGTCTCTAGGTTTCACACCTTTATAGCAGGCTGGACCATACATATAATTTCAAAATACTTTTCTTGTTTTTATGACCTAAATTTCTGTAGGTAATGTGTGTAGGCTTTTGTTGAATACACCTTTTGTTATTGAGATTCTCCCTATAATCTCATCATCGTTATTTCCATCTTTGGTTATTTGTTGTCCTAACTATCGGAGTGTATCCTCTTGATTTATTTATTCTCAAACGGTTCACCTATAAATTTATTGTGATGGACAGATCATCGATATCACCATTGGTTTTTGTCTTTTTGTCACTCATTTTCACACCGAATTGCCTTCCTGCTTCACTAGAACCTCTTCAGTTGCTCTGATATCAACATTTTGAATAGTTATGAAAAAAGCCTCCAGTTACAGGCTAAATAAACAGCGAGACATTACAGCACCCTGTGTCATACCTCTTTCTATTTTTGTTTCTTTTGATTACTTTTATCTATCTTATGAATACGCGTTAAAAAAGTAGAAAATTTTATTCAAGGTTATCTAATTGCTCTAATTGCGATGCTGATCAGACATTCAATACATTTTCATGCTTCTATACCAAAATCTTCTTCACATACAATTGCATAATCTATTAAACATGCATCAACATCTTTTTTAACTTGGTTAATAGAAAATGATTGATGAATAAGAATGTCATATCATTCTCATTATCCACTCGATTGTTATCCGAGCAATATGATAGAATTTGATACCAATGTCAGATTTAGTTCGCTAACACAAATTTGCAACAATACTTTATTGATCGCTATGAGCCATTTTTGAAATTGGCTGCCTTGCGCACCTTATGTCTCATACCCCCCTAGCAACTGCGTTGAAACGGCCAAAGGCAGACGTCCCCCACTAGTTGCCGAAAATGGTGGGAGCCTCAGTCTAATTGAAATATCTGGTTGCTGAGGGTTACAAGCCAGTCGAATTGCACCTTTACTGTTGCAAGCCAATCACAAAGCACCCTAAGGATCGCAAGTTAATCAAATAGCGCAGTCAAGTTTGCAAGGGCATGTCGTCACACAGGATATCATGGCGACCGAATATAGTTTATTTCGCCGTCTTTTTCAATGTTTAGACATTTCATCGTCGACAGGACTGTCCCAAGTGAGGGAAGACTGCCTACGAAGCATTCACGATAAATTCAATAGGAGATGCAAAGCATCTGAAAGGAATTTGCAGTTTTGTGTGTTCAAACGGCGACAATTCCCTGTAGCCCAGCGTGAACGGGCAGGACATTTATGGCCTATTTGGTGAGATTTCTTGATCGTCCATATCTCCTGAAGTGAAAAGGCTGAGAAAATGTATGAACTCTGGGTTTTTTTAAGATAGATTACTTCTTGTTTAGTTTTCATTAATTTATGTTAGGACTACGCCCACATAAGAATTACAATATGTATGCATGTAGGCCTAATGGGTTTTGTAATTTTGAGGGGGGCGATTGTCAAATGGAAACCTGGATATATTATATTTTTCCCATATATGCATTCAGGTCATCAATTATTTTCCTTTTTCCAATGATTTTGTGGCATTCATTAGCTGTTGCTGGTTATGATAAAAGTCTTATAATCCTTCATTTTGGTTGTCCTGAGTTTCTGACAGACCCGAATAATGTTAACATGCAACGGATTATGATCATAAATCTATCTGATACAGGCAAGAATCTAACGCGGTGTTTGCAACATCCTTCTTCCTTGTTTCCTACTCCAAATTGATGCTTATATCCCCTGTATTTGGCATGCTTTTAGACCAATTTCTGTCTATCTTGCTTTTCTTATTGCAAGAATATCTACTTTCACTTAATCAATTTCTTTAGTGGGATTGGTTGTTCGCCTGCTTTAAATGAGGTTCTTTACATTCCATTTTATGATTCTAAAAACTCTTTTTCACATTTTCAAACTGCTATTGTCCGAGCCTAACCTTCCATTTCAAATTAAGGAAGCCTAACCTTCCACTTTTGTCTCCGTGCATTTAAGGGATGATATCCCCTTCTCACAGACATCACATAAATGTCTGTTACCCTCATTCAGTTTAATACCTTAGCCAAGGCAATGCCCCATTGTGTGGCCGCTGATGTGGGCTACCATCTACTTTGCCCATATCCAGTGTAGCGGACAAAATGCAAAGTTTCACAAAGTCCTACTACACACTTCCTACACGATTTACTTCGCTGATATTTACAGTCCGTTGTTCATTCACGGTCTCCGATAATAGGTTTGTAAATATTGTACTGTACCCCTGTTTTGTTTACCTGATTAACTAATATACAACAAAATAATGATAATCTAAATGATACAATTCAGAGAACTATATGCAGTGGAATTTGTTAAGGAGGAGCTCTCTCAGTAGCTAGGCTAACCGAGAAGAGAGCACCCCTTGTGTTAATAAATGGTCAAGGAACTTGGTAAATTACTATAAGCTGTTAATTCACTTTCAAAACAGTATATTAGCTTCAATTGACAAGGGTGTATGATGAATTAAGATTGATAATTGTTTTATAAGAAATAGGATTTGAGTTTTTTCCTGAAAACTACTAAGTTGATGGAAAATTTATATTTCCATCGGTATGTTCTTCTAGCATTTTGCTCCAAAGTAGCGCACAGACCTAAGACCATACTGAGGGGTATTTTCATGGGAAACACAATATATTATTCTTGCTAGCTTGTCCCGCACCATATTGATAAACATTTTCAACTGATATACAGAAAGAATGAAAATCAGAAAGATGTGCGTGGAATGGGATGTGAAATGTACAAATGAAATTGCCCTAACAATCCATTTTTGAAATTAGAATACTGGATTAATATATGTGTTATATGTTAGTCCCCAAACTAAAATACCTTACTAGAGACAAGGTGAGAATGAAGAATTTTTGGGGACAAATTAACACAGTAGTGGGTAAAAAGTGCCTTACCTTGAATAACAGACCACAGGTTCCAGCAAGCTTTTTTAAAAGTTCAGTTAAATGATATATCCAAGAAAGTGTTTTGTCCAGAAGGGCACCAAGAAATTTGACATAGTGACTGTTTTTTGAAAACATTCAACTTAGGATGAAAAACAACTTAATCAAAGCGCTGGTTACTTCCCCTCTTTGGGTTGGTCCTATCAGTTAATTCATTCAAAGCACAATAAAATCTCATCTCCTCTCTTAAAGGGGACCTGCAACGTGAAAATGTCTTGGGCTTATTTTGTACATTTTTGCATGGGGAATCTGGATTTAAAATTAAAATGTTGATATCTCAAACGGATTTTGAGATAGTAGGACTTAAAATCGCCAATTTTGCATTTTTGCATTTTGTTGAAAGGACGGGATCACCCACTCTACCTTAAACGCACTTCCGTGACGTCAGAGATGAATATTGGTTTGAGCGAGTAGACAAGGCACCAAGTGATTGAGTGTGAAACAGGCTAGTAAAAATTTGAAAGTTGGAAGCAGTAGCGACGAATTTGACCACGGAGCTATCGAAACCGATGAAAGAGAGATACTTCCCATCCTGCTTGAGCTACTCCCTGGTGCTGGTAGAAATAGAAACCGAGGTGCAGCAAGATCAATTCATGGAGACATGGTGGGCCTAGCGCAACATCGGCGGACGTCGTTGATTAATCAGAATCAAGCGAAAGAGGAGATGAAGATATTAACTTTGAAAGGATTGGGAGCACTGACTGGTAGTTACTTTTAAGTCAAGGGTTGTTTTCATTTTTGACAAAGATCACTCTTTTATTTTGCCTGGCCACCGTATTATCGATATGACTAGCCGTTTATTTTTCGACTCGTTTATTGTTCTGTCTTATATTTTACCTGTGGGAATCCTTAAAAGGTGTGAATGCAATTGACTTGTCCCAAAGCCGAAAGGAGTAGAGAGCTTTTGCTGTGAAGTGGTTTTATTGATAGAACACAAATCCGACGAAGCAAATTGTATGTTTATAACTTACTTACACTTACACTTATATAGTTTTTGCATAGGCTCATAGCCTGTGCAAATTCTACAGGAATCACACGAATATAAAGGAGGGCAGTGGGGCAATTTTGAAACTATAATCAAGAAAGCCAGTCACTGTTACCCGAGCAGACATCATTACGATGGAATATTAATTATTTACTTGTTGTTGAGAAATACACTAAGGTCTTTGGTGAATATTTTGTTTTCATAATTCTTGTCTATTCGATTCTTCCAGGTGTTTATTCTTGGCGCATTTACTATCTCCTCTGGCACACTGTTTCAGTAATTGTTTACTTTGTTACTATGAAGGGCAATTTCCTTCCTCCCATAATCATTCTGCGGTCTAGGTTTATTGTTGCTGTTATTAAAGCAATGGTAAGCTGCGCAAACAACCATCTTCGTTCTGGTATTATTCATCTCTGACGTCACTGGTGAAACTCTTCAGCTCAGTGTCGTTTGTAGGCTTAGAAATCTTGTGTATTGCTTCAATCTTCTTTGACGATGAATGGATACCTTAACGTGAAATGACATGGTGTAGATATTCAACGGAATCATGAAAAAACTGCATTGACCATGCATAATCTTAAACCATACTTCATGATTCTTTGAAGAGACGCTTGTAAATTTTGCATGAAGAGACTCTTTAGTTTTCCCGGAAACAATAATATCATCTAATTAACACTGTAATCCATTTAAGCCTTAAACTATCTGATCCATAAGTTGCTGGAAATTTAAAGGAGCAGAGCTGATCCCAAAATTAATCGGTTTTCTCCGCTTCATTAGCTTTATTTACTTCCCAAAATAATTTAACCCGCGCAACGTCACTGTGAAAATCCTCTCTTTCATCGAATTCCCCAGGAAATCCGATACTCGTATATTGTTCCCTTCAAAGCTGGGAAGGTTTTCTTGACTTTCCAGCCTGTAACGAACTATCAACGAACATCTTGTTGCCAAAATATTCTGCTGACTGCGCAAAAATGTTATGTTTAATCATCTACGCCTAACAGAATGAGGCATTTAAACAAGACGACTGTTTTCTGAAAAAAAAACGTTCAACATGTAATGAAAAACAACCAAGAACTGTCGTAAACAACTTCATCAAAACGCGAGTTCTTATCTGTTATTTCATTCAAAACATAATCAATTCTCAATCCTCATTAGAAATGGTTTAAATCAACGACATATTCTCCGGTAATCTGACTTCAGTAGCCTTAAAACTTAGATTATATAAGCAATTAGTCGAATTTGCGGCTAACAAAGCGGACCACGACATCTGCGATTTTCTAAAAATCAGGAAATTCGCCTCTTTTCATATACTTCTTGCACAAATAAACTTGGGAACTATTAATGTTTGGTAGAGCAAGTTACAGAAAGAGTATCTAGTAACTGAATGTAGCAGAATTGCTGATCTTGAGTTTTATTAATATATAGATTTGAAGAAGGCCCCCATATTTGATGTTTCTTGTCTCTCTCTTTGCCTATCACAAGGTTTGTAAGCTTGGTTACCGAAGATGTGTGAAGTGGGTTATGTCTCTCTGTAATGTGGCTATAGATATATACAACACATTCTTCATCAGCTTCAATGAGGGGTTTAGAGAGATCATAATTTAAAGTGAATTCATACTCGTCATTCAACGAACAAATTTCATGAAGATGCTTTGTGAATTTGGCCTTTTCATCTTTTGTCATGTTTCACTAAGCTACCACCTCTGTTCTTCTTGAAACCCCGACAATAACTTCCTTATCCTTTATCTGGCTTATTATATTCCTTCTCAAAAGCCTGATCAATGGGCACACAACTTCCATACAACAAACCCAGCTTGGCCAAATGAGACATAAGTTGCTGGAATTTTTTTCCAGTGCTATATAGTCTTCATAGTACAGAGGAGCTCTGTCGAAAGCAAGGAACAAATTTAAGGCTAGACGATTAGCAGACAGGTTTCATAACCAGTTCCCTTCCTAATGAGACTGAATCACGTCCCTGAGAACTGGTGTTATTTCACGCAAGAATAAATCCTATTACTCTTATTGATCACTTGCTAGTTCTCCTACCTTCCTATAATTTTCAAAGGCTCTGTTGAAATTAGCAAATTTTTCTTTGCATTCATTCCAATTCTTTTCTACCTTGCGCTGGTGCAAATTCTCCTTGTCAAACAACCCTTGGAGTTCTTCAATTCTTCCAAAAATTTCTGCACAGTCAGTTAGAAAACTGCAGAAGTTGAAGCCGATAAAGAGCTTCTGAAATTAATGCCTCCCACGATTTTGATATTTAGTAGCTTGTTGTGGAATAATTGGCGTAAATGCAACTCGTGTTAAAGAATATTTCTCCTATTTTATCAAACTGTTCTTGCCGTGAAGGAATGGGTACTGTTTTTATCACAAGAAGTATAACAAGTCCTGAAATCATAGCTTGCTGAAGCTTCTATGTTATGTGTATCAAGGCTTGATTCTTGGCGGAAAGTTGACCACGACCTCCATATTTACAAAAATGAAGGAGCTTTTGAATACTAAAGATACGATCAAGTGCTATTTTTCGAAACCTATCGTGAAATTGTTGCTTAATTGCCTTGATTTGTCCTTTTTATCTTTGCCTGGAATTTAAAAAGTCATGAGGATATTGTCATGACTTCCCCTTTTCCAGACTTAGTGTTTTCTTCATTGTTAAATTATCCATGGCACCTTGAATGATAAAACCGGGCTGGATATATTGCGGCCCCTGGAACACGATGTACATCAGCTCAATGTCAAATTATTTTCTTATTATTTTCTCAGTGTCAAACTGCTGAACTTCATGATAGCTCAAAAACATACAATATAAAATTTGTGTCAGTTCCTTTGAATGACAGATGTCATGTACTGTCTCAGAGAGACTAACATGCATAGGTGTCTTTTTAAACCATTATATACGATGTTGAAAATAATCTGAAAACATTACCGCACTTGCGTTGAATATGAGCAGTTAAATAAAGTGTTGAAGAAGAACTCCCATGACTTTGGCCGACTTTGGCAATATTCCGCATCATTTGCATCACAGTAACTATTTTCTAGTAAAAAATCAAATTCTTCGCACGCTTTTCTTAGTTTCTTGGCACAAAGTTTTCCCGGATTACCAAGGCGTAAAGTTGGGTTTGAAAAGAATAACTGCAACTTTCTATTGTTTTCTGCATGGTATAAACCAATATCTCCACCGACTGCATATCCCTCAAGAATTTCATTAAAATTATTACAACATGTAGAAATGGCATACACATTTGTATGAATGGTCAGCTGGCTGATCATCTTCTCAAAGGCTTCCTCTAAATCTTGGTCATCCCTCACATATTAATTATAGTCCTCATTAACATTGATTACTTCTTCATCATTTCGTTTGTCTTGCAGCAGATACCTCTTCATGCAGTATTTATGACTGACTGTCAGCAGCATACATGTGTCCTACCGTTTCAGAAGTGGAGCATCTCGTAGAAACTTCATAAAAATTTTATTTAATTGCATAAAATAAACTTTTAGTTCGTTTTTCTTCACAAAGCATATACAAGTGTTCATCACCTTTAAATTTTACCAGGGTACAAATTACACATGGATTCTTATCTCCCTCTGCTTTCTAACGCTTGTTCCTCCCCGTAGTTTTTCTTCACTCTGATCATCATTTTCATTTATTGCATCGTCTTCTTGGCCAGAAAAAGTACGTTCTGACTGCAAAATTTATCATTTTAAAAGCCTGTGTTTGATTTAAACAATGTCTTTACCATCTAAGTCTGATAGCAGATCATCTCACAGACTGCTAGATGCAGCTTTAAGTTTGGATCTTCCATTTTCCGTAGTGGTTAGCTTTTCAGAACGCTTTTTTGTCGGTGAATTATGCATTTGTCAGGATTTATCTTCTTTTTTTAATCAAAATTCTGAAGCGAATTGTCTTTACTCGTAAAAAAAATGGATTCCCTGCACTGAAAAGAATTAACAGAACGTATCTTCCGGGAATTTGTAAAGCGATATGATGATTCGGACTATAACAAACATAAAAATACAATTTTTTCTATTTGTCAAATGTGGTGGTTAGACCTTATTCTGCATGCGCTTGGAAAGCTATATAAATAAATGATACAAAGAAAAGGGTTGAATGCAAAAGAATTAATAAGCAGATCTATACCTTTGAAAACAAACATTTTTCTCTAAAAAAATATTTTCGTCAGCAAAATCTCCATGCCAAATGCATATCATTGTGACGTCATAGTTACGTGATAACAATGACAATTAAAAATTTTTGGGCTTTTTTGTATTAAGAGCATCAACTTACCAAACTTTTGCCAAATTTTATTCACAATAACGCAAAAGCAAAACAAGTTACAATGTGGTGGTCTGATGCTGATGCATTTTTGAGAAAACAAACAGTTGTCCAAAATTGACCTTTACTCCCTAAGATCCAGACCACGTTACAAATCTTTTTTCATCCTGTACCACTCCTAAATATAATCAAATGTCAAACTGAGGGCATATAAAAGTGCATACGGGCATGAAGCCAGGTCCTAGAGTATTTGAAGCATTATCAAAGGATAATTTATTTCGTAACAGAGAGCGTGCTGACGCCATGAAAAAAACATGGTACCTTTTGTTAACGCTTTATCTGCACTTGACTTTTTCATTGTAGAATTCTCAGATAAGCTGTAATCTACATAAATAATGCCGAAAATAATAATTATGCAGATGAATTGATTGCAGGGGTAACGTCGATTTAAATCATTTTACTTGCTTTGCAACAGTTTTTTGTAAAACAATGACTTGTCTTCCTTTTTGTAGTTGAAGCAATTGAATGTAGAGGACCCATCTGACCTTGTATATGTAAATATCGCAGGGAAGGATCTAAACACAGTAAGACATGATTAACTTCTGTTTTACTTTGTAGCTGTAATCCATTTTGTAAATATTTTAATAAGTCCAAAATTCATTGTTGTTTTCAAATTTAGCGATTCATTACCAGATAAGTAGCACATAAGTTTTTAATTTAAGTGTGTGAAAGCTGTGTGATTGTTCTTAATGCAAATTTGCACATCTGATATTGAGTTCAATATGAACTACAAACTCATTTCAGTGTTAGTAGCTTATTTATTATGTCTTTAACATGTTTGAAAATGGACGTTAAGAATTTTTCATTTTAGAGTAAAAAAGAGGATTTTGTCCTTTTTGACAATGTTGTGCACATAGAAGCTGGGGAAAATAACTTGTCCTTAGGTATGACTTTAATCGTTATCTGTTGCTAATAAAGTAATGTTCCTTTGCTAGATACGATTTCCATCAAATTTTCACCAATGCTTCTATGTAATACGCAATGATATCTGTAAAATACAGTTATAACAACCAAGTTTGAGATTATAATCAAATTATCTGTTATATGTCAAAGATTATATTGTGCAATGAATTTTAGCAAATAAGAATAACACCCTAAACTTCGGCTAAATTTAGATAAAACCCTCGCAACAGAGTTTAACGTGAATTTCTAATCATCTAATGACAGCGCCTTGTAAACAATTCAGATTGCAACAACACATTTAGCAAGCATGAGTGTGTCTAGTAGGTTTCAAATCTTTCTTTTAAAGAACTGAAAGCCCGCATTTGTAGATGGTAGCAGTTAATTTTCTTGCTTGCACTTTTGAACCAGACGTTGGCCGCAAATACTCTATTTTAGTTCCAGCGTCCTGCTATGCTTGAAATTTCAAAATGAAACTGCTTGTGATGTCAATATGAAGATGCGTCGTGAAGATGTCATTGTTTCGAGGATTAACTCTTGCAATAGGAATAAAGGTTTACTTTCCCTGTAAAGCAAAGATTGACGCAAAGATTTTGCAACCAGCATTACATCAAAGCATTATATTTGCAACTAATTTAATACCGATGGCATTTTTTAAAATATTGTAATGCAATCTTAATGATAATACGTCAAAAGATCTCCCGTCATGATCTTCGCTGAGCTTCATAACATGCTGACACTTCTGTTGCATCTAAACTCGTTTTTTAATTTAATATGACTGTTATGAACAACAACAATTTTCTCAAAGAATTTCTAAGATTGTGAGTTAAATCTACTATTTTCTTTCCCTTCTAGAAACTTTCAAGACATTCCCCGCTCTTTGTGAACTTGAGCTGCAATTGAATCAAATAAGATCACTGTGCCTTTCTCCAAATGATTTCAATTGCTTAGAGTCTCTTGATCTATCTTTCAACAGCATAAGTTCTAAAGATGTTCTGTCTCTCGGATCTCTTTCATCTTTAAAATGCCTCCATTTAACTGGAAATGGTCTAAAGGAATTGCCTGCTGAGATGGCCAATACCGATCAATATTTTAGAGAGTAAGTATTTCATGATATTTTATATGTATTCATGATACTTTAAGATATTTTCTTTTCTCAATTTACAGGAAAGGGTTGCTTTATTTTGTTTTTCAACTTTAAGCAAGTCTTAAGTAAATTCACTTTTGGTGTTTGTTTGTATGACTGATGCAGAAAGTTTCCGAAGTGACGAGTTTACAGTTATTTGCTCTGCTGGTATGAGCAGGAGAAGAGTGTTGTTAAATTAACAGACAAGAATGCATCTTTTGGGGTACTGGAAACTTTCAGATAGAGTTTTCTTGGTAAAGATAAAGGGCCATCGATTTAATATTTCAAAGATACAGGAATGTGCACCAACTGCAGAATGTGACGAAGAAGGAATAAACGAATTCTATGACATGTTAGACACGCCCAAAAAACATTGCAAGTCATAATAATAATAATACATTAAAACATTAAAGTAATAGGAAGTAGTTATCATTATGGGACATCTGAATGCAAAAGTTGGAAAAGAAAAGTATAGTTATGTAGTAGGAATGCATGGCTTAGGAAAAAAAATTGAGCGAGACCAGAAGTTGATTGATTGATGTGCAGCAAATAACCGAATCATTTAACATATTAAGAAAGGCAGTTAAATATTCCAAAACGCTCCAGGCGGCAGAGTGAGCAAGTGACCATAATCCTGCTTCATGCAAACGTGCAATAAGGCCAAAGAAACTAAAAAACGCTTTCAAAAATTTTCCCAATTACATTACAGCTGCATCCAGAGTGACGAAAAAATTAGGAGCCAGTACAATACTCCAGTAGAAATTAGATATGAATTGTTATGAAATGATAAGTAGAATTCAGCATGGTATTGCTTTAAATATCACTTGTTCCCGCGGCTATTGAGACCATATCAAAGAAAAGAAAGCAAGTTAAAAATACATGAAATGGAGTTAGGAAAGCACTGATTACCAAGCTATTGACAAACAAATACAAAAATTGTAAGCTGGAAAAAGAAACATGGATATATTTAGGATGTTGAGAAATGGAACGACTCGAAAGAAGAAAAAAAGCTGTAAAGCACAAGTAAAATCATATCATTTACAAAAAAACATGCTCATATAGTGGCTGCATAAAGTCGATAGTTTTGCGCTCTCGTAATGGGAAGTGGTGGTCAGAATATATTGAAAAACATTTAAGCGGTGAAATGGATTATCAACCTCTCATCAGAAATAATATATGGCCCTGAAATTCTACAATCAGTAATTCTAGCAGGCATTTTGCACCAAACGAAATAAAGCATTAGGCCAAGATGAGGTAGTAGTAGAAATGATTGAGGTACTTGATGACCTCGGCTTTTATACATTAACAGAAATACTATGTGAAACTTATGACAGTGGTACCATCCTATAAGATCTGAGAAAATCCATTTTTATTGCTCAGTGAAAAAACCCAGTGCACTTAGATATAAGCTTTATGTAGTTATCAGCCATGGTATCAAAATAGTCTCAAGACTTACTATGAAGAGGACAAGAAATAGTATCAGACCTGACACTGAGAAGGAGCAGTACGAATTTATCAAAGACGCAAGGACAAGAAATGCAATTTTTACTTGAAGAATGACATGCGAGAGATCCATTGAAATGCAAAAGGATCTATTTCTATGCTTTATTGATTATACTAAAGCTATTGACAGCATAATTCATTAGCACCTGCTAGGTATGTTGGAGAGTTGGACAGGAAAGATGAAGGTTTTCTGAGGAATTTTTTCGGGAATAATCAGCTGGCATGGGGGGAAATGACTGAACAAGCGACTTCAATCAAATGAAAAGAGCTGTTCGTCAAGAATATGTATTGTTGCCAGACCTTTTCAATCTTTATATTGAACTGATTTTAGTAGAGATCAAGCATGAAAACCTTGATAATAGGAGACTATAATATGACTAATCCTCTTTATGCAGACGACATAAGTGATTCTTGTGAAGAAAACCAGACAATTCTAGATATTATAGTTACAGAGCGTGAGAAAAGAGGGTTTTCCATGTATTGCAATCAGACAGAATGTATTGTAGATTGAATAAAGCCAAACATAGTAGACTGTATATTTATAATTAGAAAAATAGGTGTAAAACAGGTCGTGAAGTTTTGTTATATTGGAAGCTTATTTATGTCGGAAGGAATATATGGCAGCGAAATAAAGAAATGAATTGGTTCATGTTTGAGAAAATTAAGAAGATACCCACAAGCAGACAACTGTCAATGAAAACAAAATAAAGAATTTTACATTGCTACCTATTTTATGCCCTCGCGTACGGCCGTGAATGTTGGACAATATCAAAGACCATGGAAAAGAGATTGCATTCAGCAGAAATGTGGTTCTTTAGAATAATGCTTCGTATGTCTGAAACAGATCATTAGAGTCCCTATTTGCAAATTTGTCTTCTCTGCAAAAATTCAATATCGATGTTTTCATCTTCACATATAATCATAACTCTTGACTAAACAGTTTTGCTAAAAATATAAGTTTTGTGTTCAAGAGGAAAAAAAGGAAGTGAAATGGGTGATGGTGTTTGAAAACAAAGTTTGATTTTTTGTTCTTTGCATTAAAAAAGAACATATTTCTTAGTTGGGAGGTTGGATTTCGTGACAGAAATGAGAAAATTAGCGAATCTTTAGCTATTAAGGAGAATGCGATGATGAGTGGATATCCAAGATATCTATTAGCCTAAGATCGTTACACTAACTGATCCATTTTACGGTTGATTTAGTATATGATTTGTGATTCTTTGTGCCTAATTCTCAATCGTCAGTTCATCAATGACCGAAAATTAGCAACTGATTTGAAAAATCGGGACTCTGAAAAAATTATGTTTCCTATAAATATAAAAGATATGAAATAGTTCTCGGATGTTAAATTAGATTTTGATCTTCAGTATTTGCTGCGTTCAACTCAACTTTGATATTGCCCTTTTTGGCTGATCAAGAAAAGATTTTTCAACCGTAGCTATTCAAATACTCCATTTTATTTTATTCGCAACTTGTTCTTTTCTTCTTTTGAAGTGAATATGTTTTCAAACTTTTATTTATAATATATTCCAGAAACGTAAAAGCAGAAGTTCGAAAAAGATTTCAATCTCTTGAAGTGCTCTATCTCGACGAAAACAGTTTTGAAGATATAGCTGTATTTGCCAGTATAGCCTCGTTGCCACGGTAAGTGTTGAATTTGTATGTTGTAACTCTGCATCAAAAATTGCTCAAATCAGATACTCTTTGAATACCGATATCGAATTTTTGACATTGTTCCGAACAAATAAAGTCGCATCACATGCATTTTGCGGATACAAAGTGCTTGATTGAAGTTGAATTGAAGTTCCTTGCATTCAGTCGTAGCAAATTGAAATGTGCCTGTCCGGATTGAGATCCATTTCATCCAGAACGTATTATTCTGCTTTAGCGCAAAATAAAATGAACCCTGGATTCACTGCGTAATGTAAATTGGACTATGGAATTCCTCATTTTAGACTGAAGGTATTGAGTCTTGCTAAAAACAAACTGCAATGTGTACCTGAGTTACGTCTGCTGACAAGCAATTTGAAAAAGTCACATATCCTCCCGACTGCAGATTGGACGGAGGAAAATTATTATTATGAATTGCAGGATGTCACATTACAACCAACCCTAGATGCAGCAAACCATAGAGAGTGTGATTGGAGAAGCACAACAGAAAAAGACAATCCTAGTTATGAAATGGATTCACATGTAAAAGAAGGTGCATCCGAACTTCAATACGTGGAAGATCATCATCAATTCCTTTCGCCAAATGATGCGTTTGAAAGATTAGAGGATGGGGGCGTTTTAAATGAAGACTCTCAAAATTCAGACGCTGTGGAATGTAAAGATATATCCAGTGAACTTGGCGCTAAACTTGATCTAGAAGAGAAATACTCCAATGCTGCATCAATTCACTGCTCTACAGGTACAGTGCTGGCTTTTTTTTACTTCGGCTTGACTTTTATTTCCTATCCTTTTAGCTCAGTTCTGAAATATAGGCTGTGAACTGCAAGGAGCATTTGAGTGAATTTCCAAAGCTACTTTCTTTATCCAGGAGATTTGAAAACCGTAGAGATCTTGTAGTTAGAGCTTTTCTGAGTAACAAAGAGTCTGGGAGGCTGATAGTGCGGGTTGTTTTTGGTGTGGTAAATCTCACTGCCAGGTGTGCAATGTCATGTGGGATAGTAATAGCTTGCATCCCAAGGCTACTAACAGGAAATACAGGATAAAGTACTCATTTAAATGTCACCCATCTAGCACAGTGTATTTTTGAATAAAATGTGTAACGTGCAATCTGTTAGCAGCATTACTACACCATCAATGTAAAGGCTTGATATGGATTAATTGGCGTAATGGCTTAGGTTTGGCACGGGGAGCTCAGTACCTCAGGCGGACGTTTCTGGCATTTCGCTAAAGAAGGCCACCAATGACTTCTGAAGGATATTATTATCAGAATTATTAATAGATTAATGGTTGTAATAAAATGAAAACACAATAATTAAGTGGTATATTTATAACGCAGTGAATCCTTAGTGACACAATTGTAAAGCAACAAAGCTCTGAGGCTGACATAAATTCTCCAAAACTTTATCAGTGCACTCACTTCTAAGTTTCATGCGACTTGTATTTTTGAATGATCCTCTCCTATTCTTGAGCAACCGAGCTGCATTAAAGAATTTTTGCTCGTTACACTCAAATATTTTGTCTCGCAGGAACAGTTGTATTCGTGTCTTTCTTCCATCTAAGTTACGTATGTCTCAACCTCCATTGACTGTCCAGTCCAGAATGGATTAGATACGTAACCTGCAGAGAAAACGGAGCCGGAGAAAGAAAGAGATGTTGTGTTTGATCGTTGATATTTGACTGTCTTGACTCAAGTTCTGGACTGAACAAACTTAATTTAATGATCAGCTTACAGCTGAAGAGCTTTGAAAAATAGTCTATCCCAAATGACAACCGTTATGAGCATATATACGTCTAGTGTTGTATCACACGCGCAGGCACGCATACATTCATAAGTACAATTCTGTTTTTGATTTTTTTACCCGACGAGTTCAGAATTTTTCGTAATTTCTGGAATTAGCTGGTTTAATGGTTTCCCCAACTGTCTTCAAACGCGCTTTACTTTAACTCATTGAATTAACGGAAAACACGACCAGCTTCTTCTATTTTGGTGCAGTTAATGGATACCAAGTTATCTTTGTAAATTCCCAACAAAGCCATTTCCATGCAGCTCCATTATCTTCCTTCCACTATGGTAAGCTAATTGAGGTTGAGAATATTATGTGAAAATGCATAACAATCGAAGATAAAATTTGTTATCACCGATCGCAATCTTTGCATTTCTTTTTATTTGAGTGATTGTTAATGGAGTGCAAACACAACAATTGTATTAAAGTGGAACTAGGTCCAGGGCCCCTGAAAAAAGTTTGTCGGATAATTTCGATGCAAAAAATGTTCTTTCCACAAATATTCTGTGCTGTAGGAAGTTCATCTCTTGCAATAAGTGTAAAACTAGAAGTGACAGTTTGCAACATCAAAGTCAGCAGTGTCGTGGCCGGAGGAAGGCCCATCGGAAAATTTCGTCATTTTCTTCCTTTTGTCGGAAAAACCATCAATTAATTGATTCAATTTCTTTCATCGTTCGTGTTCAATTTTCCGCCATGATTAAAAAAAAATCAAATACGAAAGAGTGCAAGAAGAGAGGGGCATCCAAAGACTCCATCGCCCGCAGAAGATTTCAACCACTAGATGGTGGTCGCACCAAAAACAACTTGAGAATATGTGTTTTCCAAGCTCAAAGACTTGTTTAACTGCTTGGTATATATGTTACAGCAGTGCCGGAACGAGAATGATCAATGAAGCTGTAATCTTGAAAACAAGTTTACATCTTTTGAAACCATAACGACAGCACATGTTTTCTGGAAGATTTTGGCCATCACCGACCCTGCTTCAAATATTCTTCAGTCAGAGCAAATCGATCTGTTGATTGCGGTAAGATTAGTCGAGACGGCAGAGGGGCGGTTACCTCGAATGCGAAGTGATTATACGAAAGTATTGGCTGAAACAAAGGAGTCAGTAGCAGGCACAAATAGTGCAGCAAGATTTTCCAGCAAAACGTGCCAAGGGAAGGAAGAAGGCAAGTGACAAGCTCTCCAATTACAAAAGTGAAGAGAATCCAACCGCCAAGTACTGACGGAAAACGTGCATCTAGTCAATTGATAAAGCATATCATCAATAAAGACACGATTCTTTAGTCATAGAGCCATACTTTGTGAATTTGCGCTCCTCGATCCAGAGCAATTCTGCTAGATTATCACAACCGATGGCCTACCAGATGATGCATTCCATAATGTGGCCAAAGAGAAAAATATGTCTTTTGAGGTGAAAATGGATGGAGAGACCCCCTCTAGCAGAAATGGAAAGAAAAGCTGTGGAATTTGCGATGGAGAACTTCATCACAGCATTAAGATTTATTGAAGAAAATCTTGAACACGTTATATTGGATTCTTTTCACTCTTCCTATAGGCTCAACAAGTGGCGTAACGCACGGTGTGCACCTTTAAGCGCAAAGCTAAGAGCCCCCACACAATAACGCCCTAGGGGGCCTCCAAGAAATTTTGTGAAATTCTTTTGGATACAAGCGTTTCTTAATAATTCTTCAGTTGAAGCTAGTTAATTTCTTATTATAAATTGCATGTAAAAAGTTTATACAGTTAAGGGTAATTTCGGGCTTAGCCAGTAAACTTGATTTGCAAAAAATAGAGGCCCCAAACCCACTACTTTGACGAAGGGCCCCACAATGCTCCGTTACGCCACTGGGCACAACCAAATGGCAGTGAAGGAACACTCTCAAAATTGAAAGTTGTTATGAATTGTTTCCGGTCAACCATGGGACTGGATCATTTAAATTCCCTTATTCTGTTAAGCAATAAAAATAGTATGTTGAAATCATTAAATTTTGAGGAGATATATGATGTTTTTGTAAAAAAACTTTGCTAAGAAAGTAGTTAGTACTCTGAATTCAAATGTTACAAGACTTAATGTCTCTATCGAGTCGCCAATCTTTAGATTTGTAATTAAGTATTCTGGGTTCCTCATTTTCTCCTTCTTTCAGTACATCACAAGATTCTTCATTGACTGTTATGATACCTTGAGAAAGAAGACATTTTAAGGGGGTTGATTGCTGTTGGTTTTGTCTGAAAAATTGTCTCGTCGTCGGAAAATTTGAACCTTTGCCCCCCCCAAAAACTGTGCTCCCACGGCGCCACTGCTCCCAAATCCCCATTCTTAAAAAGATCGAATTATGCAGATAAAAGTTATCTTTTGTAGATTTGGAATTACTGCAGAAAGGATTTGAATGCCCATTTCAGAGCCTCGAAAAACTTGATTTAACATTTAATCTGATAGCTGCCGATCAAGCGCTTCTACCACTTGCTGCATGGCCACGTCTCACAGAAATAAACATATGGAATACACCACTGGCGATAAATCGCAAAGGAATTTCACCTCTTTTGCATTATCATCTAACGAAGCTGTGCGGTATAAGGATCAACAGGTTGTGTATTCTTGCTTTAATTTTATTTGGGTATAACTTTAGTGTTGGCTATCTTTGCTCTACACCAGGGCGAATCTGACATTGACTGTGCGCCTAGAATTTTCTTCTAATATTTTTTGTGCGCTATATGGTCACTTTTTCCTGCGCCTAGATTGCGCCAAATCAAGTGAAAATTTGGTAAAAATGCGTTCTCCAAAATACCATTGAGAAAGACTAGGAAAGAATCATCAATTATCTTGAAATAAACTCAATCAAACGTTCATTACGTTTAACATCGATTTTCTTATTAAATGAGACAAGAACGTGGAATGATTTTCCAGCAGAGTTAAAAGCTCCAAAAATATTAACATTTTTGACCACATGTTGAAGGAAGTGCTTTTCTGTTAGATCTCCAGGAAGAGCAAAGGGACAAGTGTCCCATCTAGACATCTACGAAAACATTTAGATATTTTTCATTACTTACAACTGTCTCTTTAAAAAATTTTTGATACAAGGTCATTTTAATTTTGAGGAGAGTGTATGCTCAACAGGCCGATATATTTTGGCGGGGTACCGACATTTTGCAAATTTGCTCATGAAAGACTGCAATAATGCCTCAAGCGGACTAAAATCAACAATGTTATCATAGCGTTTAAATTTTCTGCCTTAACTTGTATCAAGTATTGTTTTTACTTAAAGAAAAAGCACTGAAATAAATCTTTAAATTCATGTTATCTTCCCTTCTCCACTTTTAAACCACTGTAAAAACAGTTTTGAAAATTGTAAATAAGGTTTATAATTGAATTCCATTAATAGTTTGTGAATTTACTTTTTAGATTCTAAGTTATGTTTTTATCAGGGGGCCCCTTCAGAAAATCTATTTGTATTGAAGGGCAACCCTAAGAATTGAAAATGAAATGACATTGCATTATTTTGGAAAAAATCCTGTAAAAGAGACCGATTTCATAACGATTTTACAATTGTGGGGGTGTAACAACGCCAGGCCCTGCATTTGTGCCCCTAACTGAGGTCAGCGTCAGATTTTTCACTTTCTCTTAATAAATAGTCACATCCATGTCCCGGAATTTGCTTTATTTTTACAGTTCAACCTCGATGAGGCGAACTCCCTAGGACAGGAAAAATTTGCTCGACTTATCGAGGTACACATACCTGGAAGGAAAATTTTTTTTATAGATGCCCCTAAATTTGACACAAATTCATATCCATCTAAATTTTTTCAAATTCAATCAAAAAACAACGTTAATTGCAAGCTGGCCATTTCCTCTTGATTTGTGAACAGAGAAATACATGTAAGACTGTGTCTGCCATTTTTTTTGATCGATTGATAAAAGCACGCCGGAACAGGGGGGGAGCTGGTGAGGGGCTATAGCCCCTCTTACTATTTCAAAAGAAGTAAAAATTCTTTTCAACGATATTAAATCTCTTCGTTCGATGAAAAGTGCCAATGCACCTGTCGTTTAAGACAATAGGTAACTCAATTTTGGAAGATTCGTTGCATTAAAACAGCCTAAAACTGTAAGCAAGCTTGGTTTTTTTCAAAATTTACAATTCTTTCTTCGACATATTCATTTAGTCTGCTTCGTTAAACTTGTACAAGGAATTTTTTACATCTAACATAAGATGTGAGTGAGAGTATAGCCATTTTCTCGCTTTTAAAAGGGGCGTCACTCAAGTCTTTTTCTGGGGAGAAGCTCCCAGTCCCCCATTTTCCCTTCGCGTGATTTTAGCCCCCCCCCCCCCCACTTTCAGATTGCTCCGCGGTACCTGTTCATATATCAAAGGGTGTCATGTAGCGAAAAAATATGAACACCGTCTCTTTGACAAGAATCATCAGCTGTGCCAGGACCATCAAATCGCATCGATAAATTTGCGGAGATTGATCAATGACCAATCAAACTGGGTTCCTTGATTCCGCGGAACTGCCAATTGACTCAGAATAAGCTTTCATGCGCTGGTTCGCAGACCCTACTGGTCGTCAGAAATTGAGTTCCACTAAATCGAATTTTGAACTCACGAGAAGCAGTAGGGGCTGCACGCAGGCTACATATTCCTGAAGAACTGGTGTTTTACAGTCCTAGGGTCGTTTGTTCTGGCAAGCTAGCAAATAACTTTTAATCTATTGTTCAATATTGGCTTCACAAGTGGACGTTCATTGACAGTTGGTTCGTTGAAAAATCAAGGAGCGATGGCTGAAGATAACAAATTAAGAGAACAATATGGAAAGAGATCTATGACAGGCAATAGCGAGAAACAATAAACACTGTTTGCAATAACGTGCTTCAGAATCCCCTTTACGCAAAAACCACTGCGCCACACTGCGTCGGTCTCTTTGCTACCTCGCAAGAGTGCTGCGCCATTGTCTATCGGAGCATTTCTCTGCGCCAAAATAGAGCCCCAAAAACCAACTGCCTGACACTCTGCGCCGAATTACCAAAGGTGATGTACAGAACTATTGTAGAGCCTAGGGATCACCCTGTACATCACCTTAGGTAGTTATTCATGAAAGCCCAGCACAACTGCTGTTTATATAACTTTTCATCTTATCTAAACTGCTATTTCATTTTTATGATCACATTTTAAAGCTCATTCATTTCAATCTGATTTTGAAGGCAAGAGCCACTCAAGGCCAGCAGACCTACAGTTGGGCCTGTAATAGCACCAGTTGCTCGTTACAACAGAGTTCATAATTTCATGCCTACAGCTAGACGTAAAAATGTGTTATTGCTGGAATTTGAAAAATATGAAGCATCATTACAGAATGGTTCCTTGACAAGACAGACACTTTCACGACTTTCCTCAAGCGATGAAAATAGGTTGCAAGGGAAAAGTAGCAGTGCCTACATTTGCCATAAAGAGAATGCTGCAGATGAATATGAAACTTATTCTGTGAAATGTCAGTCAGATGCTGCTGAAGTTCCTATGAGTAAGGAGAATAAAGAGGAAAGCAGTGCATGGGGCTTAAGCGATAAGTTTAGCATTGTTTCGAAGTCTAAACGTGACCCTACTGGTGTTTTTCTAACACAGGTACATAATTTTCACGAGAAGTACTTTTAATTGATTTACAATTACAAGATTTGTGGACAATTAGATATAAACTATTTGAAATTTGTAGATAGGCACAATTATCTGAGCCTTTCTTGTAGTTTTTGACACTGTCATTGATTTTTGTAGTTTCTTTGTAATATATATGTAATATATATATTATATCATTTGTAATAGGTTTAGTAGAATTGGATGTCTTACGGATATAGTAGAACGGAAGTCTCAGTTTAGCGTGGCTGTGATGCAGGAAATTAGAACATTATGTATGAAAGCGATCCACTGTGCGCCAAAAATTGTATGCGGAAAAAGGAAATACTTAAGTGATAGGACCAATGGAGTTTTTATTTTCCCCTTTTTCGAATTCAGTCTCAGAAGCATTTACGAAATAAAAAATAAACAGTAAGGCATCAACATATGTATGAGATGATGAAATGCAATATTACCTCAAATATAGCTGACAATTTCATCTTATATTGAGTATCAGCCTGCCTAGAATAAAAAGCTTCTTTTGACGCGTTGTCATGCTTTGTTTTCAGGTAATCATCAAGTAAATAGTAGTTAACAACTTGTGCTAGGTTTCTCGATGGTGTTATGTAACTGCTCTTTGTTCTCTCGAAGGTGGATATCAGCGATGATATATCTCAAACATTGATTACTGATAAGAAGGTAGATATAAACTACTTTGCAGACAGTAAAAAAGGAAAAAGTCAAGATATGATCAAGGAATTGCTTAAAACTGACGAATCCATTCCATGCAATGATGTTCTTTCTGATAACGATCTCAACGGAAATATCAAAGCATTGAAGCTGGCAATCGATAATCCTCTTTTCTTCAACAAGTCAAGTCAAAATGTTTCTATAAAGCCTGTTCTGACAGGCTCTTCTCAGGTACATTTTTTTAAAAGATATACTCTAAAGTCATTTGGCTTCCTTTGGATAATCACGTGACGGTGTACAGTCCATTTCCTTTCCAGTCTCACTTATCATTGCTCTCAATTCTGAGAATCTAATGACTATCAGATCATTGTCTGTAGGCTTAATTTACTCTTTTTCAGTTGTATTATACACTTAACGTCATTTTTAACAATTAGGTAGCAATTTAATGACGTGTAAGGAAACTTTTCCAATTCGTGGTTTTTATTTATTTGCAGTATATAACTATTAGGCTGCATCATGTGTTCCCATGAAATCTGATCATTAGATTATAACTAAGAAGGAAACAAGTTTCACGCTTTTTTAGTATTTATCCCAGCTATGTTCAATAAGGGCTGTTTTTTCTTTATTTGGTTACCTTTCATTCATAAATGCCAGCTTTTTGGTCTTGGAAACATTAATTCCAAGTGCTTTACCATACATGTCTATTTGCAGGGCCATGAGACACATTTTACCACAAAATCAAGACAAAGCATCCTTTTTCGAAACTTGGATGGAATGCGGAAACAAAAAAGTTGTGTTGAGGAGAATTTAGGTAATAGATTCAACTGCTATTGCTTGATTTGCTTATTTTGACCTTTTCATGAAAATTAAAGATGATTTTTTGTTCATTTACTGAGAAAACTTTATACTAATGTGTCAAAAGAATTGTCTTTTTCTTGCAATTTAAGTATGATCAATTGGATTCTGGTTTCTTTTGCATCTTTGATCCTCTATGTGTGGTTAAATCGTTTTGTTATAAATATACTTTTTTCCTTTTGTTTTGTAATTGTCGGATAAAATAAGTCAATTTAGTATCATCTGTCGTTGACAAGCATGGTGTAAGTAATGTGGTCGTGTGAATCTTTAACAAACCTTAAGCATCGAAGTCAACGGAGATTAAAAATATATCTATAGATGATCACAGCTTCAGTGTCCAAATGGTAGATGCAAGTGTGATACATGCAGACCTCAAAAGGTCTAGGTTAAAAAATGCAAAGAAACTGAATTCTTTGCTTCGAGAGAGAGTGACACTTATGACATGTGCAAAAACCTTAACGGTAAAGACGGAGAAAAAGATTTCTTCGTTTCAAGTTAGCTATATTCTGACTTTTACCCAAGCTTGAATCATTTTGCCAGAGACTACAGATAAAAGATGATTTTAAAAGTACACACTCTCTGCTATGTTTTTTTAAGGAGCCCGCCTAAGAATCAACCAGAGAAAAAATACTACCGTATATTGTTTTAGATGATCATTTCAGGTTTCATTTCAAATTCGCTCTGAGACCACTTGCGGAATAAGAGCCTCAAAGACAACTCCTGTTGTCAATAGTTCAAGAGCAAACAGTTTTGGTTGAAAACAATCGTAAATTTGTAAAAGATGTTCTCAGATCTCAGGTCAGGGTTTCGAAACGCAGGTCAGGAGTTGCGATGGCTGGTTGATGTTACAAGCTGTCTTAGTATACCAGAGACATAATGCGTAGCGTTTCCTCCAATGTTTACAAAAAAATATTGTCTGATCCTCATCATCACATTCTCACAGCAGCTGTAAACAGAATCACTTTAATTTTGCAGACAGTATTATGCTTTGTAAAAGTTAGGTTAAGAATTCACTGAAGCTAGACTGTCCGTATGACAAAAGATATTTTTATGGGTTTTGGAGTACTTGGTAAGTATCCTAGTCTCAAAATGATTAAAATGATTTCGCATCAATTTTATAGTTTAAGAGAAGAGTAGCAGATTTTGTCTACCATCGTAAAAGAATCCTTATTACCTAACAAAGTCCTTGCCTATTGGATTTCATTGTGTTTGGTTCCAAAGTAATGTGATTTTCAGTAAGGTGAAAGTCTTGAAATAATCGATTCTTTAAAGATAAATAACATTAACGTTTCCAATAGTAGACCACTTTAAAAGAGATAATGGTACCTTAGCAGAAGATTAAGAAGCAACAAAAGTTTCATTGAAACTATCAAGAATTTACACAAATTTTATTGAAAATTGTGCAGGAGAGCTTTTAAAGATTATTGCCATAAGAACTAGAAAGTACGATTTATTTTTAATTGATTTGTGCGATATGGAAGAGTATTACTAAACTCACACTTACAAGGACCAGGCCTGATTAATGAATGACCACATGGGAATCCTAATGAAATCCAGAACAGATCTAGGGCAGAGCAGTCAGTGCAGTTAGTACTTAAAAAGTCCACTCAATTAATTTTCCTAGTGAATTAATTTTTTCCAGCTCACCAGCAGGCACGGATTCTGATTGGTGCTGAAAGTGCTTGAGCACCAGTCAAATTTTCATGACTTATAGAGCTGTGATGTCAAGTCTTTTAGAACACTGTTCTATTTGGAATCCTTTCAATTGAGGTTTTGGATTCCGTTATTTTATGCCTCGCTGACAATTTTCCTTTTGGTAAGAGCATCAGACATGTTTCGAACTCATTTAAATGACCAAATAGCTGCTGACTTATTGCGATGCAATTTTAACAGGAATTTTAATTTAGCGTCGATTTTAAAAGACAGAAGTCCATCAATCAGGGATTTACGATAACTTTCCATATTTGTTTTTTCCAGTTACCAATTTCAGATTTACAAAAGAATGTTCGCATGCATGACTGAATTTTAGCATCGGAGCTGTTTCATTAACGCTTCGATTCAACCAACCATAGTATTTTATGGGATGATACGGCCTTGTGCAATCAACTTGAAAAACATGTTTCTACAATTCCAGCAAAGCTCTTTAAATACTGTGCAAATTGTGCGGTTTTTATAAGGCACTTTGAGTTTTCATTGCCCTTGTCAGGACAGGATAATTATTTTGCAATTAATTTTATGTTCAAATTTTTTGCAAGAAACCAACAAGGTCAATCCTAATTGTTCTTGTGTGTATTGTTTTTCTCTTTAGACACGGTTCTGCAAAAATGTGAGATAGACGCAAGTTTGAGAGGGCAGTTTCCTGACGTTAAGAAGTTGCTAAATGCGGTTAGTGTCTATGATACTAATTCTGCTAATAGACACGGTTTTCTAATGAACAAGGAGAATTGCAACTTTAGTTAAGTTGCAGAGTGAAATTTTTATAGAGCTTTTCTTATTAGTATTGTCTATATTCATTCATTCTAAAGTACAACTAAAAGAATACGATAAAGGAAAATGGATGCTTTGCATAGAATTAACGTATTGAAAAGACTGAGCTGAAAAAACAAATTTCTTTGCAGTCTTATGCTAAATTTTGTTCTAATTATGCAAATATAAGAACTTTAGTCCACTGATTATTTCTGTTTATTTGTCAGTGAATTGATTCTTGTTTGCTATTGTTATTCCAATCAACTTTTTCTTACAGGTTCAGGCTAAATACGATAAAATACGTTTAAGGCCACTCGATTTTGAAAACAATGCCGAACGGTTACTGAAGGGAACCACAGCTAAAACAACTCAAATTGGTGGCTGCGAAGTAAGCCCATCATTTTTACAAACAAAAATACCAATTAAGAAGACTAAAGACCTAAACACTGGTAATGACCAGCCTCCTGTGGGTGTGACAAAGAAACTGGATGGATGAAAAGAGGTTGCAGATAGTTTTTCGCTGTTGTTATATAGTAATTATGTTTAAAAGATTAAATTGCCCTCTCCAGTCACTCAATGTCTCACTTATCAAAGTTGTAAAAGAACTGTGCATCGAAAATAAAATATTACTTATTGATACAGGACAAACTTTTCATTAAGAATTACTGCTTTCATTAAGCGTATTGTCTAAATTAGAGAAGCAAAAGTGAAATTTAGAAATAAAAGGGATAAAAACAGCAGAAACGTAGTATTAGTGTCAATAAACTCGAAAGCTAAGAACGTATAATTTCCGTTTAACGGTAATAAAATTGTTGTCCGTTTTAATGCCACTCGGCAAGTCATTTTTTGTAGCCGCGCCTTGAAATGCAAAAGTTTATTTCCAGACTCGCTTGCTATTTTTGGTAAAAGTAAAGTGATGCATTTTCACCTGATTCTTACTGTGATCTAGTTTTTTGAGGTTTTCTTGTGCAGACTCAGAGCAAATCCTATTTATAAATTTGAAAACATCAATTGAGACCCGTTTCCGTCGTATTTGCCAAATGCTGTTTCAATTCATGATTCAGAGATGCGTCATTATCATTGTTGTAACTATTGTCAAATCTTTGAGACATTTCTTGAAAAACTCATTTATGATTCTCTATATTCAGATTTTGTTTCATCTGAGCCACTCAATCCTAATCAATCAGATTTTTGACCTGGGTGATTCAACAGTCAACCAGTCAATCTCAATAACGCACACGATACTCAAAACATGTGATTGTAATCCTGCCCTCGACGTTCGTTATGTGTATTTTTATATCTTGACAGCATTTGACAGGGTGTGGCATAATGGTTTGGTCTATAAACTAAGGGGCTGTTTACATGATCCCGCCTCGCCGGGATATCTCGCCTGGACGGGACGTTTTTTCATGTGCATTTACATGAGACGGGATGTAATTTGGCGCCTTTTTAAACAAAATTGGGTGCTTTTTTCGATTTCAAAATGGCTGTTCATAGCTTGTTGGTCCAGAAGTACAAAATCAATTCTATGATGTTGATGCAGGTATCATTTCTGGCAATCAATATTTGTAACATAAATTTGTTGAATGTGATTGCAAAATTATATAAAGACTTTTTTGTCTACCCACCAGTTCTAGAAATTCTTTTGAAGAAGAACCTCCCTAAACTGAAAATGCGCCTCAAAATTGCTCGTAAACTTCTCAGAAAGCAACGGGTGACTTGGTATCACCCAGGTCGTATTGACAATTGGTGGCAAAATATGTGCAATATAGCAATTGCTTTAAGATACGGGGTCCTTTAGGATGATCGCTAATGCATTTGGAATGTATGTGTCTACAACCTCCAAAATTATACATCAAGTCTGCAATGTTATTGCCTTTAAGCTTGGACCTAACCTGATACAACTACCCAAATGCATTTCAAAATAGCACAAAAAATCATCAGAATTTGAGGTTGAATTTGGGATGCCACAAGCCTTTGGGTGAATTGACCGAACTCATGTTCGAATAAAAAGGCAAATTGAAAACTCTCAAGACTACTATAGCTATGAAATGTATTTTTCACTAAATGTACAGGCAGTTTATGATTTTCGTGGTTTATTCATGGATGTAGACTGTAGATGGCCAGGGAGCGTTCATGATGGAAAAGTTTTTGCAACCTCAGCACTAAACAAAAACTTGAGAAATGGTGATGTCCCAGTTACTTACCAACATCTCTTGCCAGGATCAGCTGAAGTTCCAAGCTACCTAATTGGGACCCTGCCTACCCACTTACTCCTTTTTGCATGAAGGAATTTGAGACCTGCTCCGATAATTCTCAGGTTATTTTAACAATATCTTACGCTCAATAAGGAATCCAATCGAGTGTGCTTTTGGCGTATTGAATGCACGATAAATTTTTCTCACAAGCATTATTGACCTTTAACTTCACTTTGTCCCTATTGCTGTGTATGCATGTTTTGTTTTACAAAACTACTGTGAGGTTAACAATTGCACAATTGACCAAATGTGGTAGAGCAGCAAATTATAAAGCATAATCATTATGAGAAGCAATACAAAGAATTTACAGACCAAATCTGCCCGGGTAATACAGATGAAAGAAAGCTGTTAAAAAAGCAATACGAAAGTAGATGGGGAGGGAAGGGGTCAGCACCTTACACGTCAAAGTCTGCTAAACAATCATAAAAAGCCTCTAATTTTCCACAACAAAACAGCTGAAATTTATTACTTAAGTTGAAATCTGCATACATGAAGCGTACATGAAGCGTATTGAGTGCATTTGAGAACTTTTAGATCAATGGAAATTCCGCCCTCCCTCCAAACCTTTTCATGGGAACTGCACTAAAAATATTTAGTTTACATCCTCATTTGTTCTGAAAGTTGATGTTAGCAAACTCCCGACCAAAACAGTTCCTTTTTTAATTTCTTCCCATCTGTATTCTATAACTTAAAAAAAACTGAATTTTAACTTAGGAAGCTTGAGAAGCTGGGTCAAAATATGCAGATTTCTTGATATTTTCTAAAATATTGAAAGCTTATTGTTCCGTTACAGCTCTGCTGAATCTAGCAGTCTTGTCGTTTTTTCATAGTTGAGCTATTCATAATTCAGTTATTTTATAGACATATGGATTATTTTATTCATATCAGTTGTGTGTTAATGTTATTTTATGGCGATTACTCTTTCATTACACTGTTGAAAGATGGCTGAAGAGATTCAAAATTGACTGTGGAATCCTGAGATTGTTGACTTTGCTGATTTTGGTACAACATTCCTTGGTAACTATGCTGCTCGTACTGATTTGGAAAACTGAAAGCTTGACGTTGTTGAACTTGGTGTGGTGCACTCAAAAACTGTGCTACCATTTCCATTGATCTGCTAAGTGAGTTGCTGATGAGGACCGTGGAATCACCAACTTGTTCCAAAGCATTTGCGAATGATTCAGATAAGGTTTTCATTATCTTTACCATCTCATTTCTGAACATTTTGTCTTCTTTTCCATCATTTAGCAGAATGCCATCACGTTTGGCAGTTAACAGAGCCCGCTCCATATGCTTTCCCTTATTATCTATGAATTTGGGCACAATTGATCTTGGAGTTTCATGCTTTTCCAAGGGGCGTTCCATGGGCCTTTGTTTCTCCAAAACTGAACTGCTTGAAGTGCCACTATTGTTGCCCTATGATGAACTGTTAGGCAAGCTTTAATTTGTTGGGGAGTCACGAGAAGAATCATCTGCCTCCTTATCAAAATCAATTTCATAATCAGACTAATTGTTAGACTGACCATATTCAATATCTGCGGAGCTGTCAAATGCAGAATCCTTTCCTTCCTCAATTTCAATAATGAGAGAGCTGTCCTTTCCAGTTCTCAGTGGCTTGTGTTAGCTGAGCCACCCCAGATCATCTTCAGTGAATCATAGTGTTCATAAACAACCTTTCCACTCTCGATGCTTGTTCCAGATATCACTACTTTCGAAAAGCTGTCTCTCATGTCTTTCACTTTTTCAATGGATGCGGTTGTAGCCTTTGGAAATAAGTGCGCGTTCACCATTTTTCTTTTTTTCCCATTTCATTCTCTCTTGACCTGACATTTTTGTTGTTGCCTCCGTGGACCAAG